>MU223463.1:3667584-3686464 GCA_018584345.1 Thuja plicata
TACCTTTGCATGCATGCCACCAATACATGATTAACATAATGGCCTTTCTTTAAATACATTCTTTGTATAATAAATGGCTCAATACCATCCCTTTGCCAAATGAAAAGACTCCCGATGTCCCCCATTGAGACTGTCATGAAGCTAAACAAGAAACAAATAGACTTATTCAAATATCACTTATGAAAAACTAAAAACCCGATTCCTTAATAAATATTTTCAACTGAAAACCCGATACATATCACGGTTAGGTGCATCAAAATAAGGAATCGATAATACATCCTCAATACAAAAATCTATGAACCGAATCTGCAGCATACAAGCACAACCGATTACGCCAAGGAACACAGTTTACAAACTTAAAGAGAGACACGATGAGATTTATAAAGACTCCATTTAATGAAACTAAAACAAGGAAAATACAAACTGCATATTCGACATGCAGGGCTCTCTGGCTGAAGGCCAGAGAGCCAACTCTTTTCCTATTCTTTGTGCTCCCTCTTGGAGCTCTCTCTCGTAGATCTCCCCACTATGTCCCTTCTTCAGTTACATATATATCTCTATTAAAGAGATTCTAGGTAGTTATTAAAACTAACCTAGTTGCCCAATATGCGCTTCAAAACATTCCTATAACACATTACAATTCTTTTTAGGGACTTTAACCATTTCTTGACATGGTCCCACAAAATTCAGAATTACTAAAACATTACAATGTCAGGAAACTCGTCATAATGTTCGATGGTTGAGATGCTCCCGCATCAGATGTAGAATTAAATTTTATACTCTAGATTCAAGAGACGTAAGAAAAATTCAAAGGCCAGTAAGATTCTGTGGACTCTAGAGATCTTTCACTGAAAGAAATTACAGTCTCATTCTTTATTATTTGAGTGTAAGCTCCCAAATCCTAGATCCTGGGTTCCCACTTTTGTATTCTTTATAGTGATAAGTGTTGACAGCTCTCCCGAGCTGACCGGTCACTATTGATAGCATGATGTCAGATTTGTGACTATCTCTCTTGGCGTGACTAGTCACTATTGGTCCAAAGGTTCACTGCAGACACCTACCAAGTCCTGAGAAGCCATTCTAACATTTAATATATGTTGTACGGGGCTTTCCCGATCACTGAAGTTTAGAAGAGCATTAACGATAGTATATGTCCCAGGTCACTTAGAGAAGCTCCATCACATTTCCAAGTACAAGGATTCATTTTCCAATGGTGGGTTTCATGGATCTTCTTTCTTTCTTTCCTCTCTTTTCTTCTCAAATGACTGTATTATATCAGATAAATTCTGATAGCACAAGTAGAACCGCATGTAAATATTCTAATATAATGTAAAGTAGCTAGCATAGGGATAGTCCCTTAGGTATTTATATTTTTCTGTCAATAAAAAATTTGATGTCATTCCAAGGGTCATAAAAGTGATGATTTAGTTGTCCACTAGCAATACAAGATTTCAGTCTTTTAGAAATCTTTTCTTTTAAAGTTCAGAGTAGATTGATGCTCCCTTGGAGCCACTAGTGTAACTACCAATGATGTTGGGTTTGAAGTTAATGAAAGAATGAGGAACACCATTCATCACTACACTCAGTTTTGTGTCTAATCCTAAAGTTAGCAAAATGGTTCCCATGTTGTATGATTTCTTATGTTCTTTGTTCTAGTTCTGTAATGAATCATTGAAATACTTTACCTTGATATTGATATACGTTTGATTGAAGGTTATATGTATGTTGAGTATCTATTATTTATTTTCATCTAGAACTTTTTTGATGCTAAGGGAGAATGTATCATGGATATATTTAGAGATCTATACTAGTCATGTCCTATCATTTTATATTTTCTTTATCACATATAAATTATGCTTGCAGGAAACCCATTATTATCGAAGCTTCAGATTTCAACAAGTCAAAACCATATATCCCCTCAAAACAAATAGTCACTTGTCCAACTAGGCTAAGACCACACCATCATGACCCAATAACCAGGTTCTTGGAGGTGAGGAGAGTCCACTCTCTGGTAAACCTCTACAGGAAAAGTTGGCTGATACTCTGGTATTTGGTGACAACTAGTCTCCCCTGTTGGTCAGGCTGTCACAAAGTCACGTCAATAGGTAGTATCCACAATCTTACCACAAAGGTCTACATGAAAAGATATATAACCATGAGGAGGGTAAAGGAAATCATTGCAAGTTTTAATTATGACATCAGATTTATGACATGAATAATTTTGCAATTTCTTACTAAAAAATTCTCTTTAGTTATAACATTAACCATGCAATTGGAATCAACAAGAACACTATGTAAAGGAATACCTATAACTATAGAAGTATTGTAAAGAGGACTATCGGTTTCTTTAATTGTCTAATCAGGATCAAAGGTGATGCAAGGTTGAGGATGAGGTTGTGGTTGAGGTAAAGATTTAGGTTGGATATGCTAAAGATGGTTGTCTTCTTTAACTTTACCATCATATAAATATTGTCTATAGTAGAAGAAGAAGGTTGTGCAATCCTATTGGTTGAATGAGATGGCAAAGGTTTAGTGTATATTTGAAAATTATGGTTAGGACATACAAAAAAAAATTTTCCCTTATTGATATCAGCATCAAGAGATATAGCATTAGAATTAATAAGGTCTTGGATAGAATTTTTAAAAGAATAATACTTTTCAGTATCATGACGGGCTTGACGATGGTATTGAAAAAAGGCTTTAGAATCAAAGGATGAACAAAGAGATTTTCTTGGATCAATTGGTTTGATAAGAGGAAGCTTAATAATATTATCATTTAGTAACTTCATCATCACATTATGGAAAGATTTAGATAAAGGAGTAAAATTGTGAGACGGTATAAAAATAGAGGACAAAGGAGCCACACCTTTGGATACTACTGCAACTTGATCATCTACTCTGTTGGATAATTTTTTATCTTAATGTAGTTGTTAGGTTTGTAAATTTTTTTTGGATGAGATGTGACATCACTCTTATAAATGATAATGCGAGCCACTGGAGTGTTTCTCTCAAACTGGCTCACTTGTAGTTGATAATGATGTAGCACTATGTATAATTGTGAAAAATAATAAAACTCATTAATGAGAATCTTATCTCTAATGTCATTTTGAAAATTAGAAATAAATTTTCATTGTATATCAACATCAGGCATAGGATAATAAATTTGAGCATGCAAATGTTTAAATTTACCAATAAAGTCACTAACGTTTTCTTTAACACCTTGTTTACAATGCATTAAATTAGTCAAAGATATTTGAGGACCAATATTATTTTGAAATTGTTGAATAAAAGAATTAGAATTTTTTTGAAATGAATTAATGAAATATGGAGGCAAGGAACAATACCATCTCAATTGTTTGTCTCAAAATTTCCTAGTGAACAAATTAGTCATGAACCTATAGTCATGACAAAAATCACTACATAAGGTTTGAAAAGTTTTAACATGAGTCACAAGATCACCCTTACCATTATAAGTCTCAAGATGAGGAATCTCAAATTTTTGAGCGATAAAAGCTCACATAATGTTTAAGGAGAAAGGATTAAAAATGTCACATGTGGAAATATTCAATTTGGATTGAGTCAAGGAAGGAAGTTGTTGCTGCAAGGAAGAGAGTTTGATCTATGTCATTAATGGTGGAATTGGTAAAATAAATGATAGGAGTAGAAATATTGGAAATGTTTGGAATATTTTTATTGAAAGTGGAAGTAATGTTCAAAGAGACATGAATCACATTATGAGAATTTGTAGAAGGGATACTAGAATATAAAAAGGGAACATTATCATATGAAGTTATTGATTTGGGAAATGAAACACATGGGACACTTGTGGTAGGTGATGAAAATTAAGGATTAGGAAGAATTATATGTGTGGGATTAGAAGGTTGAATTGAATTTGTGATAAGTAATGGAGCATAAGTGGAGATGATAGGAATGTCTAGAGATAGGCAAAGAGGTTTCAACATGTGTAGTGGGTAGATCATAGCCTATGTCTTGAGCACATTCTGTAAGAGGTTTAACATTGGAATCTATGAGATGTGAAATACTACGCAAGAGGTGAAGAAAAGGTTCATCATTATGAGAAATTTTTCTTAAGAATTCTAAAGTGGAAATAGTCTTGGCATTGATTTTCTTGAGCTAACCAATGTTCCATTTTTTCAAATTCTTGGGTGAGTTTGTCAATTTGTGAGGGAGGAACTCTTAAGGCTTCATCTTCATTATGGGAATAATGAGAAGATTTTTTCTCTATGAGAGGGTTAGGATCATGAGGGAGTATGTTGGTGTCATCAATATTTCTAGAAAAGAAGGATGGTTCATGATCAAAAGAACCCATGATCCTACGAATTATTCTAACTAGAATACTATAAGTTTGACTCAAGCTGATAAAGCTCATACACAAAAGGATATAAAGAAATGATAATGCAATGGAGTAGGTAATGAGAATACAAATTAGATCCTATATCTAAATGAATACAATATAACAAAGAAAAAACTAGTTCTAGAGATGAAATAACAATGAAGATGCAAAGGGAGATCACATTAAAAGGATCTAACTACCTAATCAAAATGTATAAAGCATGAAAGTGTCAGGCTCACCAGATTGTAACATAAAAAAGAAGAAGATGGTGGTGAGTGTTATATGTATGTATTAATCTTAAACCACCTAGTATTTTATGTACATTATGGTAAGAGAAGGAGGGGTCCCCAAATATAACCTTCAAGAGAACCAAAATTATATTAGCATAAACCAAAAGGATATAGGGGTACTACTGCAAAATTCAAGCCCTTTAAGGTTCAATATAAAAAAGATCCATTTTTCATTTTTTTTTTCTTTCCCTTTATTGTTTGTTGATTGATATTTATTAATTCCAATTAAGATTGTTTGTGTTTGATTAAATGACCTAAGACTAGGTTATTGATTAAGTGAAATGCAAGTAAAATAGATGCACATGTAATAATCAAGCACATAAAAAGACCTAATTTGATATCTCAAAGTAATTTATATGAAATAAAAAAGAGTAAATTGAACACACCTTGAGGGCTAGTAGAGGTCACAACATCATATCTGAAAACCAAGTAACAAAGTACAACAGAAACTGAAACCGCACTAGATCTGGAACCTACAAGCTAAAATCTATTAACTGTGAAATTTGAAGGTCCTAGGAATAGGTAAACCTAGAGAATAGAAGTCACACTTTGGTATAAGCCATTCTTGGCATGTACTTTCACTATCCCAAAATATTAGATTCTAATGTCTGACATAAATTGTAACCTAAATAAGTCAAGTTTTTTACCAAAAACATGAAAATCTACAAATCTACTCCTACCCAAAAAAGGAATTTGTTTGGGGGGGGGGGGGGGGGGGCTTGCTTTNGGGGGGGGGGGTGGCTTGCTTTGGTCAATCCCCCATTTAGGAATTAACCTTAAATTGAAATAAAATCAAGTAAAAGAAAGACAAATATAAATATTCACCTCGCTTGTCAAACCTTCATGGATGGATTTGAATCCGCTACACATGAAGATGTATTAATGTGTTGGAATAATGGAATGGTTTGTACTAAGAGGGGAGGGGTGAATCAGTACCCTTAAATTTTTTTTATCAGGTGGTCAAGCTCAACTCAAGGGAAAGATTGACCCTGCAACTTTAATCCTTTAGTAATAAATTCTTTGCATTACTGACCATAAATGCTATTCTATCTTTATGCATGTAATATCAAATCATAAACTTAATTACATGTAAACATTCATAGAAAAATTCATGAAATGTAAGTACACATGACACAAGAATTGGTAACACAAAAAACCCCTGTTAGAAGGTAAATACTACGGTGGGGATGAAGCCCACAAAGCTTCACTATCTGCAGAATGGAAGGTGTCAGTTAAGGCTACAACTTTCATGAATTCTAATAATCTTACCATGTTAGGAGTAACATTTAGACTGGTTAGGTCTACTCTATTAATATATTTACCAAAATTTTTTAGTGTGCACTCAATTAAGATATTTACATAAGGTTTGTTAAATCCACCTTCTTAAAGAATTTTTTCTATTTTCTACACTTGTTAGAATGCACTCAAAAATACTTGTTGACCTTAATATATGCAATCTTGAATCACTGAGTATAGATCCTTGAAGTTCACACTCTATGTGTATCATGTATAGTGATTTATTAATACCTCTATTCTTCTCGGTAGCCTTGAATCTTGTTCTTCATAACTGAATTCTATCTTTTGTGTCCTTCACATGAAACTCTCTATTTGATCCTTTAGATGTTCTCTATAGCTACAATCATCATCACATCCCTTTGTTTGGATAGATTATACATTTATTTATACAATTAATTGACCTCTTTAGGTTTCATGCTTTAAATAAATAACTCTATGATCAAAGGTTTACAACTTGACCTTGATCTCCTAGTTTGCATGTGTTCAATCAATTAGATTAATTAAAACAATTACATGTGCTTTACTTGTCCCTCAAGAAATGATTTTAAAGATAAGTATAAAGTTAATTATAAAACTCAAGTGTTTTATCTGACGTGTAACTTAGATCCACATTTATCAAATATAAAGTTGTCTCTCAGTAGATTGGTGCTTGGGTTTCTCTGTAGTCTTTCATCAGTGATGTCTTTGTAGACATTCTGCTTCTCATTTTTCTCTATAGACCGACTGTCGATGTTCACTGTGAACTTGTCTATCGGGTTGGACTATAAACCTGTCTTTCAGTGATCATGTTATCAATGGTTCAAAACCTCTTTCCTTTGTATACTAATGACAAAATATGATCATCAATCTCTCCCTTTGGCATTAGTATCAAAAAATGATACGTGCAAAACTAAAATGTTTAGTATATACACCATGTGTATACCTTATCAATATGACTCCCCCTATGTGCATGCCTCGATATAGTATATGTACATGTATATACACTTTCCTTTATACATATATTTCCCCGTTTATATCATGTCCCCCTTTCACCTTATCATTTCCCTTTACATATTATTTCCCCCTTTTTTTGAAAATAATGACAAAGGTGTAATACTTACAACTTTTCAAAGATGTGTGAATGGGATTTATTTATGTCTTCTATAATTTTCTCCCATTTGTCCTTGAGGTGTTCCAGGGCCATGTGCTCCAATGTTATTTTGGTGTGTATATCATAGTTACTGTGGGTGACAGACATCTCTCGGGTAGCAATCAATGTTCTTGCCGAAGTCATGTGTTGTTGCAGTAATGTGAGATTTGGTAGTGTAGACACCTAAAATTAACCAGGTATTTCTTAATCATCCAAATTTGTAAATCTCAGCCAATTGCCCTAAATCTCATCAAAATGGATCAAAATCATTCAAATGGACATTTATCAAGCAAATTGGATTAAATCAAATAAAATTAAAGGATTAATTAATAATGAAATCAAATAATCAAATTTAAGCCTAAAAGAGATAAATCAAAATAATATAATTGATTTTAATCAATTAATTGTATAGTTTTAAATCAAAAAAATTAAATTGAACCTATTCACCCTTACATGGTTAATCTAATTAATTGATTGAATTTAATAATTCCTAATTTCTTTCAACACAATTTGATCAACCAATGAGAATTGAGGATTTTGTCTTCTTGTCCCACCCTCTGAGGACAACCATTTAAATGGTCCCCCCATTTGAAACCATATAAAATTCTTTCACCTAACAAAGGCTTAATCATGATCAATTCACTCTACCCCCTACCCTTGGGAATTTTCTATAAATACAAGCCATTTTAAAAGAATTTCATATCCTAGAAAATTTGAATACATAGCATCATTACTATAGGAAATTTGTGAGCAATTGAGAGCATATCAAGCATTTTCATAGAAAATTGATCATTTTAAGAGCATAATCATGAGCATTTGAGTTGCAAAGCACACATATCTTGAGAATTTGATCTAGATTTAGGCATTTTTGTATCAATTTCTCATTCTAGGATTGTCCTTGAAAGAGATTAAGGCTGAGAGATTTTTGAATAAATCTTAGTTAGAGAACCATGAGATGTCATGGATTTTAATTATAATTCTTTCGATTAAATTATCATTTCTTTCCATAGAATTGTAACTAATAATCCTAATTTCATGAAGGTGTAAATTCTCACACATAAATGGCACCAACCGTGGCGCTTTAGGCCTCATGTTTCATCATTTTATCATATTTTTTTATGTTTTTTGTTTCACTTTCTTGATCATTTTGTAGAAAATAGGAGAAAAGCCACGTACAAAGATTTTAAAGCCGCCTGTGAATAGTGAAGAGCCGCGTGCATATTTCTTCTATTTCTATCTTTCATGCTTAGGCTACGTATGAGATAAAGTGCGTTACCTAGTTTGGTAAAGCGCAACCTATTAACAACAAAGGACCGCCTATGATCTTTCCACAATCGCGTATCATCATTCTTTAACCGAAATTTGCACATTTTGTGCCGCCTGTAGATTTTCCAGAGCCATGTTTTAACTTTACTTTTCCACCTTTAAAGTTTTTAATTCTGCTTGTTAACAGTTTAAAGCCGTGTATTATATTTTTAATGATGCCTGAAATTAATTGCTTCATATCAAGTTTTAATTTATTTACTCACTGTTCTAACTCTTTTTATTTTTTACTCTTGCAGATGAAAAATCATCCAAAAGTACAAAAACCAGAGAATAGAGTGACAAAGCCTAGCAAAGAGGTAAGAGCACAAAACAAGCTTTCCAACAAAATTCATGCATCCAATATTTTAGAAAGCTTAAAGGAAGAGGAGCATCTTTATGATTGTTACATTAACATGTTTTTTTTCTTATAAAAATAAATTTCCCACTTTTTAAGTTGATTTGTTGTCTTTGAGTTCTTTAAAGCTAAATTTTGCAAAAATGATCAAAAGAACTTAAGAGTAATTTTCAATTTAATTTCAAGTTTTTCTTCACTTTTCCTTTGTTGTGTTGACTAACTTTTTGGAGGATCCGCAGTGGGAATGATTGCCACTAGGTGGGTATGCAAGAAAAAAATCATCAAAAACCTCAAAAAAGTGCCTAGCCTTTGCTAGCATTAAAAAATGGTATTTTTCACATCAAGCTTGCATTCCCTTTAATTGTGGCATTTCATTTATATCTAGTTTAATAGGGAAAACCCCGTTATTGTCCATTTTGAAAAAAAACATTAGGCATGTGCTCTTCACTTTTTGAAGTGAATAAAAAATCCAAACATGTTGCATTTAAGGTGGTAGAAAGAAGGGGAGGAATTAACCAAACATTTCATTTATAAGAACCTCTTTGTAACAAGGTTGAAAAAGTACAAAGGTCTTTTTGAAGTGTTTGGAACAAGTAAAAACAATAGGGATATGCTCTTCACTTTTTAAGTGAATCAAACTCCCAAAATTGTTGGACTAAGTTCATTTTTCACTTTCCATATATGCTAGATTAAATTAGAGCTATAAAGGGCCTTCTTCCAGAGAATTCCTTTACAAAGGCAGTGAGAGGGAACAACCCAAAGTGGGAGAAAATTTATTTTTCCGTGATATCATCCAACCCACTATAAATAAATGCACTTTACCTTAATAAAAAAGTGACTAAGTTGTGTGCAAGTCATCCTCACTTCCTCGAGTAGTCCTACAGGATTGCACAAAATTGTACTTTCATGCGTGTGGGAAGCCTACAAGAGGGTAAAGGAAATTGTGATAATTTAGAATGGAGCTATGATTAAAACCTTGTTAAATAGTAAGCCTACCTCTTTAGAGCCATTGTTAAAAACCATATTTGTTTGACTCTAGGTAGATTTCTTTGAACAATTTATTGTGTTATACTTGTAAAAACATCTGAGAACATACACTTTTAGTGTTGTTTTAGGGATATGGTGCAAATTTGATGTGTGTGTTGAGCTTGTACTGCATTTTCACACAAGAATCTTCTTTAACAGGTCTGATCAAAACCATTAAACTTTTAGAATCGAAAAAATTGAAAATTTCAAATTTGATCAGCAAAGAGCCATCTACAAACAATTTTGCGTCGCCTAAAACTTTGAAATGCCATGTGGAAACTTTCATAAGCCACATAAGCCACTAGAAAGTGTTGTGTGAAAACATTGTAAAACTGCCTATCAATAGGCCAATGCCACCTGCGAACTATAGAGTGCCTCTTAGAGTAATTCCAGTAACCGTGTACTAACATTTAAAGGCCGCCTACACATAGGCAAGTGCCACCCAGAAACAAAGAAGGGAAAATAGTGGATATTCCCCTGAGGTTTGAAAACAAGATACCAACATTTTTGGATACCCTTTTCAGGATTTTACCTCTGTGTAACTGCAAATTGATTAGAATCCTTCATTGTTAGACATTTTGCAAAATCATCCAAGGATTGATCATTTAAGTGAGATAAAAATCCTAAGATCTTGATTCAATTTATGTTCATGCTGGCTTTTATGTGATCTCATTACATCAAGGCTACTCTGCAACCCGACGGATCCTATCTAAGGCAAGAGTGTCCTTTTCTGGGTGATCCTTTTACTTCTTTAAGACCTTTATAAGAACCTATAAAGGAAACAGAGCCAACACTGTCCTTTCCATTCGGAAACATGGATCTTGGCCAAATAAATCATGTTAATAGAGATATAAACAATAATGGAGGAGGAAATTCCGATCCTAATAATTAAGGATCAAATAACCATACAAATGGAGGAGGAAACATTGACCCTAACAATCAAGGGTTAAACAACAACAATCTTGGAGGAGCTAATATTGACCGTAACAACCAAGGGTTAAATAATAAAAATGGGGGCAACATTGACCCTAATTATGAAGAAGAAACCAATGAAAAGGTCAATGAAGCAATGCAAAGTCCCTTCTTCATGAAGCTCCTAGAGAAATTATTGGAGAAAGACAAGGAAAAATACTTTCTAGACCTAGCACAAACGGGTCTCAAACTTCCACATGACTATGATGTCAACAAACTTAAACAAAAAGAAGTTGAGGATAACCCCATTGATATCATGAACAAGAAATTCCAACTCTTCCAAATGCAATTGGACATGATGAAACAAAGTGGGGTTCCTAAACCCTTTTCTATCGAAGCTCTGTGTCCCTTTCCATTTGATAAGTCATTGATCATGGTTTCATTCCCAACTAATGTTATCTTTCCTAAATATGACAAGTATGAAGGAAAAAATGACCCTCAAGATCACCTAAGGGAAATTTGTGCATTAAGCCTAGAGTTCATGCATGACACAACTTACCTAATGAGGTTATTCCCTAGAAGTTTGGGAGGTATGGCAATGGAGTGGTTTTCAAAGTTACCTTCCAGCATCCGAACCTTTGAAGAATTGGCCTCTAAGTTTGTAACTCATTACTCTTATAATATCAAAAATGAGATTACAATTCTTAATTTATGTAAGACAAAGCAAAGAGAAGGAGAGGGACTCCTAATTTTCCTACAACGATGGAGAGATGTACTTGCTAGATACCCTCGAAGTGTACCTAAAAAGGATAAGATGGATATCTTTGTAAATAGATTGAATCATGAAATGAACTATTGGTTAAGGCTATAATGTCCTAGGTCATTCCAAGACCTAATTTAGAATGGGGTGAAAATGGAAGAAGTATTGGTAAAAAGTGGAGAAATAAAACTCTACAAGGATAACAAGAATAACAACAACAACAACAACAACAACAACAACAACAACAATACTTCCAATACTAATCAAAATCACAATACCCCTAACAACAACCGATTTTGGATGAGAAATAACAAAAATAAAGGATTGGTCAACAATGGAGTGGTAGAGGCCAATACTTTAAAGGCCACCCCTTTCAATCTCATGAAAAGTTCAGTTCAAGCCAATAATTTGAATCAAGCACCCAAAGTGCCCTTTAGCAACAACAACACTAATAACAACTTTGGGAATAATCAAGGGGTTTACAAGCCTAAATATTTCTTTGCACATACACCCAAAAACAAATTCACTAATTTGGGTGAACCATTGGAGAATTCATCAAGGACACTTATTGCAAATAAACTTATTGACCTACCAAGGGACCAACCATATGAACCTCAAATCAAGCCAAATTGGTGGAGTGAGAATAACCATTGTGAGTACCATAGAAATTGGGGACATAAAAAAAATGATTACATGCGTCTCAAACATGTGGTACAAGATCTCATTGACAATGGTGTGATAAAGGTAGAAGACCCTCAAACTAATCAAGATCACATGGCCTTTAAGACTCCCTTCTATAAGAATGAACAAGGAGAATCTTCTAACTCAAACAATGGAGGAAACAATGGGAATAATGTAAGAGGCAATAATAATGTTAGCTTTGCACATACCTATGATAATACTATCAATTCTCTATCCAGACATGAGAGTACTATCAATATTGTGGTGATCAAAGATCAACCTAAAGTTGAAACCTCTAATGCCATCACAAGGGGGAAAGTCTCAAAGGTTATCCTACAAGGGGGTACTCCTATCACTATTGGTCCTAAAACAACAATTATTTTGGCTAAACAAACACCAACTACAACAAATCCTTATTGTTTGGTGGATCAATTACAAAAGACTCTAGCACAAATATCAATTTTGGAGTTGTTGAAATTATCTCCCAATCACAAGGAAATCTTGGAAAAAGCCTTAGTTGAGACTACGGTTCCTATCAGTTTGGAGGAAGATAAATTTCAGAACATGGTAGGACATCTCACAG
The DNA here is from genome assembly GCA_018584345.1 of Thuja plicata. Taxonomy (NCBI): domain Eukaryota; kingdom Viridiplantae; phylum Streptophyta; class Pinopsida; order Cupressales; family Cupressaceae; genus Thuja; species Thuja plicata. Next base: position 3,680,276 of record MU223463.1, read on the forward strand.
CTCCTCATTGCCTTTAATTTTTAGAGAAAGATGACATGTCTATCACACATCCTCAAAACTTACCATTTCATATAGAATTGTTAATCCAAAGGCGTAGGGTTAAGAGAGTACTCAGAGATGGGGGAGCTAGTCTTAATATTTGCACTTTAAACCTTGTCAAGTCATTAGGGTTAATTGAGTCATCTATTGACCCTAAAAAGAAAATCATCATTAAGGCTTATGATGAGGAGGAAACATCTTCAAAGGGTATGATTATTCTACCAATTCAAGTGGGACCTATCAAAAATAATACGATATGTCAAGTCCTTGATATGAAATTGACTTACAATATCCTATTAGGAGGGCTATGGATACATGAAATCCAAGCGTTACCTTCTACCAATCACCAATGCATAAATTTTCCACACATGGGGGAAGAGATCATGATTGGAGGAGATTCCAATCCATTCCAATATTGCAATGCCTTGAAGCCAAGTCACAAAATATTTATTCCTCATAATAGGGAAGTAGGAATCCTTGATATTACCATGGAAAAAGCTAAAGAAGAAATTTCAAAGTCAACATCAAATGTTACCTCAATCTCCAACCCTCATCAAGCTAACTCAATGACAACAACTAAGGGAAAAGAAAAGATGAGTTATGACGGTCACAATTCCCATGATAATTTAGGTAAGGTTTCTACCCCAAGGATAGAAGTTTCAAAACCTTCTAAGGAGGAAAGTGAGCAATTAAAAAGAGATCAATATCAGAAAATGAATGACATGATGAATCAATTTGAGAAACAATGCAAAATTCACTCAAAAGGGATAGGGGAACATTCCATTTCCCTATTTTATTTACCTACATATCCAAGACACGTGGGAAGCCATCCAAAAATCATCAAGCTCACAAGTATAATTCTCATTTTGTGAGAGAATGTGACAAACAAGAAATGGAAAAAGAGGATAATCAAGTATTGCAATGGCTTTATAAAGAGGAGGATAATTCAAATAATCCCATTGAAAGGGTGCAAAATATCAACATCCAAAATGATCAATATGGAAAAGGATTTGATATCATCAAGAAAATGGGATATAAGGGAAGATGACCCTTAGGATTTTGACATAGTGGATTGTTAGAACCTATTGAACTAGTTTGGAGAGCAAAAGAAGAGAAAGCCGACATAGGTTTTCAACATAAAGGACAAATTTCAAGTCCCATGCATGATTTTGTGAGCATATACACATGGTAAGTTATGAAAGTGAAGATGATTCTAGAGACTATGAGTGGGATTCCTTTTCTAAATAATCTTTCCATGACATAGAGGTTGATGTTATTCACACCTATACAAATCCTCCTAAAGTTGAGAATCAAGAACATGTGACTCAAAGTTTGAACTCTACTCAAACATCAAGTGAACATCAACAATCCAATGGAGAACAAGCACCTCCTTACAATAAATGGATGGGTGAACCTTGGGTACCTTTGTGGGTGGGAGATTCTAACCTAGTGTTTAATCCACACACTTTATTTTCCATGGAAATCTTAGAGAACTCTAGTGAAGAGGATTTTGATGCTTCTTCCATGGACCATCTTGAAGAGGCACATGTCATAGACATTAGTGCTACAATGCATGAGCCATCCAACAAAGTCATGTCCCTAAATCCTTCAAATTATAATTCATCCAATGAATCCTTGTCGTTAATGCACCCCGATCTTATTTATTGGGATCTTTCTAAGCCAAATGATTTACTATACTTTCCAAATGACAATGTGATGGCCTTATACCGAAATACTTTCCAAATGAAAATGTGATGGCTTTATAAAGAGGAGGATAATTCAAATAATCCCATTGAAACGGTGCAACATATCAACATCCAAAATGATCAATATGGAAAAGGATTTGATATCATGAAGAAAATGGGATATAAGGGAAGAGGACCCTTAGGAGTTCAACATAGTGGATTGTTAGAATGTATTGAACTAGTTTGGAGAGAAAAAGAAGAGAAATTTGGCATAGGTTTTCAACATAAAGGACAATGTTCAAGTCCCATGCATGATTTTCATGAGCATATACACATGGTAGGTTTTGAAAGTGAAGATAATTCTAGAGACTATGAGAGGGATTCCTTTTCTGAAGAATCTTTCCATGACATAGAGGTTGATGTTATTCACACCTATACAAATCCTCCTAAAGTTGAGAATCAAGAACATGTGACTTAAATTTTGAACTCTACTCAAACATCAAGTGAACCTCAAAAATCCAATGGAGAACAAGAACCTCCTTACAATAAATGGATGGGTGAACCTTGGGTACCTTTGTGGGTGGGAGATTCTAACCTAGTTAGAATTAATCTTTCCTTGGTTGTCATATTTACTAGGATAAACCAAGGTATCCTATATGTTATTTTCCTTGTAATTTCTTATTCTAGATATTCCTTCTTATGAGGAATCCTACACTTGTCTCACACACTATTGAAATGTGGCATACATAGAAATGGGAGTTACAATGTAACTCCCTCCTCACCTCTCTATTAAAGAGATGGCTCTCCTTCTCTCTTCAACACAACACAATTATTCTTCTTGAACAATATTGTATGAGCTTGGCTCTCACTCTCTCTCTCATTCTTAGGCATTTTCCATTTCATAATTCATGGAGGTTTTTTTACACTTTTCCCACTTCAAAAATCTTATCTCCTAGTCCTTTCTCTCTATTGGTGTATACTCCTAGTTTTGTTTAATTCATGGTAATACTTCTTAAACCTATCTCATTGGATTAAATAATTTCCTTGCTCTTTATTGTTATTTTCAACATGGTATCAGAGTAGGTTGGTTTAATCTTCTATTGAGTGGATAGGTAAAGGAGCTACATATCCTAGAGCACTCCAATATTGGAGATTCTTGAGAGAGTTCATTGCTATTTTATGTTTTTTACTAATCTCCTTGAGGAAAAATTTCATTTTTTGGCTAATTTCCAGCCCTCCAATAAATTAAGAGCTCTAATTTTTTTTTCTCAGTAGATATTTGAATTTTGCAAACATTTAATGTGTTTCATTCCATGTAATTTGTTTTATTCAAAGTAATACTTTTACGTTTCATATTTACGCAGAAATGTTTATATATAGAAATGTTTTAGTTAAACTTTTTATTCATTTCAGGATCTCAGAGATTTACATTTTAGCATAGTCTTGTTTTTGTATTTCCTTATAATTGTTTCTAATTTAAGTTAATATCATTTTCTTCTTTCATCGTTCCTTAGTATAAAATGTTATACTATAAAAATAAATCGGTCATCTATACATTTCTTTTCTTCCATTACGTTTCTTTATCATTGCTAGTCTATTTTTATTCATTGTTGTTTTGTTGTGCGTTTTCTTTCTACATGCATTCCATTTTCCTTGCATGCCATTTTTTTAGCTATAACTGCTTTCTATTTCATTTGAAATTAGAATCTTATTGTATACGATTACTGGATATATTTCTTTATTTGGTTGCTGGGAAAAAAATATCTGAGCACTTGTCTTCAATTTCTATCGCGGGCTTTCTGTCTTATAATTAGAAAAGCTTTTTTCATTTTTTATCACTGTGATAGAAATTTGGCAAGTTTTAGCATTCATTTTGTCCGTAATAGCATTTCTTTCTTAGTTTATCATTATTAACATTTTTTAGCATTTCGTTCTTAGCATATTATCATTTTTCTGCATTATTCTTGCTCCTTAGAGCGTCATTCTAATCCTAATCCCCACCATTTTAGATTGGTCATTAACTTGCGCATATTTTTTAATGTGTATTCATTAACTAATTACAAAATATCATTTAAAGCCATCGTAGCAGGCTATAAGAAGAGCCCAGCAAAATATCCGAGCCATGTTTTGTTTTAATGAATATATTCTATTATTAAATGGTTTTATGCAAGGTTCAGGTTAAATCTTTTTCTTTTACCAGTCGGATATTCGCGAGGAAGTTGATAATATATTGGTTCTTGTCGATTCTGAAATTATTTCAATACTATGTACTTTTGAGAAGTGGAATACAAACAGATCTCATTCTTTCCATTTTCGGGTTTGATACGAAAGTTATTTGGTTCTATTTCATGAACATCGGTTCTAAGATTTATCCAAGGACAAAGTGAAATTATTTACTTCAGTCATTGTTGTAGGTTTGATAATGTTGTTAATGTTTGATGTGCCTTTTGTTTATTGATTCCATGAATTGATATTTGGAAACAAGTTATAATTAAAAATGCTAGCCATCTTTTGTTCACAGCCTATCATATCTTGTAAGCAAGGAAAAATATCTATATTGGGCCATTGAGGAGAGTTAGATGCCCCGGAGTAACAAATTATAGACAGCAGATTGTAGATATATATTTCATTTTCCAATTGATATCTCTCTTTTTTAGTTCCTATTCTTAGTTTTAGATTAACGTTTCCCAATAGTTTTTTCACCATTTTTAACTTCGGTTTCAATAGATTTAGTTTAATCTTATAGTTTTTATATATATTCGGTTCATTATTTCAATCATTTAAATTCATAGATTGTTATTTAGTTCTCACCTTTTTATTGCTTTAAGTTGTTCTATTTAGATTCATTTCAATAGTGCTATCTGTTAAACAATAATAGATTAACATTATTTCCTTCAGCAGTTTGATCTCTTTTCTCTTTTAGAGTTTAATGGTTTCTCTATATGAATTTTTTTGTGGTTTCTTAGTTTTTTAATCGGTTGTGTATTAAAAGTTTTAGATTCATAAGATTAACATTATCTGTTAAACAATAACAACTTAACGTTATTTCTTACTTGTAAGTTTGTAACAGTTTACAAAGAGTTGTCAAGTTTTTAAGTCTCTTTTGGCTTCGGTTTAACCCTTCGTTCTTCACTATGACCACACTGATGCCAGAAATCAAGTTAACTATATAAATTATCATGCATGGAAAACTCACATGACCTTCATCTTTAGATTCAGACATATTTTAGATATAGCTACTAATGCCAGTTCCAAACCAGCAACCATTGCTCCTCAAGCTGACCAAACTAATTGGCAGACTAAAAATTAGGAAGCACTTTGTTTAATTGGGATCTCCTTAAGTCTGAAATTGTATGTCCTAATTTCTACTTGTACAGAAGCCCATCAAGCTTGGGACATCCTCAAAAACACCTATGACAGTGCAGACAAGACTCAAAAAATTCAGCTTCAAGACCAACTTGAAGACCTCTGGTATACTGACTTTAACTCTGTTGATGATTTCTTGCTCAAGTTTGATTCCATTAAAGTTTTACTAACTGGTTTACAAGTTCCTCTTTCTGATTTAAGAATAATCCACATAATTATTCGTAAATGTTTTCCTAGATAGTTCCAACAGTTTATTACAAATATTTACTCTCAAATAGCAATTCCTAGTTTAGCATCTCAACTAACCTATGTCATCTTTCAAAATATGTTGCATCAAGAGGAAGCAAAATTGATTCAATTTGGTATAATTAAAACTCACAAACATGCCTATGTCTCTAAAAATCAAAATAACAATGGATCTGCTAACACTAATCAAAATAACCAAAATCATCAAAGATCAAACAATACAAACAATTTGAATAATAAATCAGGCCAAAAATTTAATGATTATTACAATTCTAGGCCTTCAAATAACTATCATAATAGTAATCATTCAAATAGGCCTCATTGCACCTATTGTGGTAAAGATGGTCACTCAATACATAACTTTTTTAAGAAACAAAAGGATGAACAACCTATTTCTCAAAACTACTCAAATGGAAAGTCTAATGGAAATCAATCTCGTTCTGCTTTTACTGTATGTTTTAATGCTTCTAAACCACTTGAATGGATTATTGATAGTGGTGCATCTCAACATGTTACCTCTCATAAGGAAGTCTTTGATTCTTTGCAACCTAATTCTATGAATATTCCTATTTCTTTAGCTGATAACTATTGTTGTCAAGTTGAAGGAACTGGTAATGTTTCTGTTCCAAATGGTAAATTACATAATGTACTTTATGTTCCTGATTTGAAAGCTAACCTTATTTATGTTCCACAATTATGTCAAGATTATACGTTTGAGTTTCATATAAATATTTTCCATATCATTGATCCCAATACTGATCAGATAGTTGCTAATGCTAAATTGGATGATGATAATCTCTTTAAATTTTATCAATTTGCATCTCCTAGATATTCATTACTCACTACTGTTGAT
>MU223463.1:3686534-3698756 GCA_018584345.1 Thuja plicata
GATTGCAATGGATGTATGAGTGGTAAAATGCATAGAGAATCTTTTCCTCATAAATCATCTTGGAGAGCTAATAATAAGTTAGTACTCATTCATAGTGATCTTTTAGGTCCTATGGAAAATACCTCTACTTCATGTTCTAAATATGCTTTAACTTTTGTTGATGATTATTCTCGTAGAACTTGGATTTATTTCCTACATAGTAAAGATCAAGTCCTTGATATTTTTGTTGAGTTTCATGTTTTTTGTAGAAATACAAAGTGGTTGTGAAATTCAGATTCTTAGAACTAATAATGGTACTGAATATGTTAATCATGCTTTCCATTCTTACTTAAGATCTTTTAGTATCAAACATGAACTTACCATTCCTTATACACCATAGCAAAATGGTGTGGCAGAATGGAAGCACAGAACAATAGTAGAAATGGTTAGATGTTTTTTACATGGTAAAAATATGGATTATAAATTTTGGGCTGAAGCCATGGCATGTGCCACTTACCTTCTTAACAAAACTCCTACTAAGGCCTTACCAAATAAAACTCATGAGGATGCTTGATGATGCAGGAGCATCAGAGGATTCAATAAAATTCAAAGATCAAGATTCTATATGCATTATGAATGGTTAATTTAATAATCAGTTGGGTTGAGTCTAGGTTTTAAATGGTTATTTTCATGATGTAATCGGGGGGTAGAAGTAAGTGTTTTGCTTTAATAAATAAAAGGTTTATGTAATCGTGAAGTTGACAACTTGGTTGTCAACTCCATGATAATTTACTAGTTTGGTTAAATGGGCTTACTCTAATCAGTCATAAAGAACCGATTAGTAGGATAGAGAAGTTCGGTGGTTATAAAGTAGGTTTAAGAATTAGTTATCAGTTGTCTTCTCGAGAAAGATCTTTATATATACTATGTAAAACCCGAGAACGGGATGTTAGAGATAGTAGTGGTAGAGTAGAACAACGTAGGGAATGTGGAGAATCAGTTGTGGAAGAATAGTGTAATGGAAACAAAATAATAAAAGAGAGAATTGAATTCATTGTTCTTCACCTTCGCATTACAATTCTCTATTTTCATTCACTCTAGATTGGTTACGTTAATGATATATTGTTTGAAATTGATATCATTTGCTTTCAGTTCGAAGATATCTATTTCAATAACAATGGGAGGTTATATTCAAAATGTTATGATGTATTTAGTTTCGAAGATCTTAATTAATGTCTAGATGAAAAGCGGTTTTGAGAATTCATTAGTAATGGAATTTTTATGGTAATGGTTCGGTTCTTTTGATGAAGAATTTATTGGTTTAATAAATCAGTTTTTCTGTTGACAGTCCCAAATGTATTGAAACTATTATTGAAAGACTATATTGTTTATTGATCATTTCATTTTATGTGCTGGCTTGTAATAGTCCCAATTATGAATGGGAATCATTTGATTTGATAGAGTATTAGTTCAAAACTAGGTTGCAAATTATGGATGGTATTTAAGTCTGAAATAGTTTCAAGAACTATTACAATTCAGTATTGTGGCTTCGATTATCTAAATCTGTCATTGAAATGACAGTTACAAGAATGTTCTTTGTGTAACATGATACCATAGAATATCTTATTAAGAAGAGTGGAATGAGCTATTTTTATTTGCAAGAATCGGTGATTGGAGAATAAGTTTTGCTTCCATTTGTCGATCCAAATCCAAATAGTTTTTGAGATTTTCTAATAATAGTTCATTTGGAATTTGGCTTTGATGGAGAAATCCTTATTAGTCATTTGTTGATAGGTGAATATATAGATTCGATAAGCTTTGTTGATGCCTCTGTTGATGTCTTTAAAACTCAGTAAGTCTAAATATGGAAGGTTACCGAAACTACAGAGCATACATTTGTGGGAACTGCAACAAAATGATTTGTTATTTACTGATATAAGAAGAATAGGGTCATTAACTGTTTAGTTAATTGCTTACAGATATTAAAAAAATTGTTGTTCTTTGGATATTTAGAGTCCAATTTGACTTTGTCAGTAAACACAAGGTGTGAAGTGGTATCATTCCTGTTAAAATACTTTTGATTAAAGTTGTCTCAGTATAAACTGTTAAACTGTAAACAGAAGTTATCCTTAGTTCCTATTCATAGAACCGGCTGTTGGAACTTCTTGTGTTATTTGGTGAAGAGGAAAATTAGTCTTATACAATAACATCCTCAGTCTAAACAACTTCTAAAACTGAGTCTTAAGGAATTTGGATATTGGTGGGTTATTGGAACCTTTCCGTTGAGCAGCTCTGCATCAAGTGGTATCAGAGCTCAGAAGATTCTGAGCGTGTGATAGGGGAAATCACACCAGGACATAACAGTGACAGATTATATTTTTCATGAATATGCTTTTCACAAGTATTTTTCAGATAAATTTCCAGATTCTTCTTTGATGTTTAATTATTCTTGCAGTGAGTTTGTGTAGATAAGTTTCCAGATTTTATCTTGGTGCTGTGTACCCATTTGTGGATGATTTTGGAGAAAACCAAATCTAAGTTGATCAATTAGGTTTGCGTCCTTCACAAGCAGTCAGAAGTAATAGATCAATAACAAGTTACAGTAATGGAAGATAAAGATGAGATGTCAAAATTGCTGTTGAAATTAGATAAATGTATTGAATATGAGGAAGCACAGGAGAAAAAGAAAAAGAAAGCAGAAGAGAAAAAGAGAAAAGATGAAGCAAGAAGAAATAAGATTGAATAAGATTTAGAAGCATATGAAATGAAGTTCAATTAGATGGAGAAAAGAGATCAAGCATTACTTGAATTGATTGAAGCCCAGATAGCATTTGAAGAAGCAGAAATGAAGAAGAGTTGTCCATTGTAAGGACAAGAAAGAAAAATCGATTTTGGTGAAGAGAAGAAGGTTTTGGATGAGCCTTGTGTGGAAACGGGTCTAGTTGAAGATAAAGATTCTGAAATGATTGTTGATTTGGGCAACAATGATTTGATTCCTGAAAAACTTGAGGATAGTAATATGGTTTGCAATGATCAAATGGTGGATGATATGATCTTATAGGAAAATACATTTATATTATTGAACATGAAGGATAGCAGGGAAGTACTTCAAAATGCAGATAATTTTTTAGTGGATGAAAATGAAGATGAAGATATTTGCTTGGAGGAACACTTCAGTGTTCATATTGCTGGGGATGATATATTGGTTTTTTCTAACATATTTTATGCAGGTAATGAAGCAAAATATTTGGTGAATACTATTGCTGAATTGGGAGAATATATGTACGAGATCTTGGTGACTATGCTTATTTATGTGGGGGTTCTCCGACTGATGCACTGGACATGGAAGTCTTGAAAGAAGCTAATTCAAAGGGACATGAATTATTTTGTCCTGGGGAGCATGATGCAGGGGCATCAGAGGATTCAATAAAATTCAAAGATTGAGATTCTATATGCATTATGAATGGTTATTTTAATAATCATTTGGGTTGAGTCTAGGTTTTAAATGGTTATTTTCATGATGTAATCGGGGGGTAGAAGTAAGTGTTTTTCTTTAATAAATAAAAGGTTTATGTAATCGTGAAGTTGACAACTTGGTTGTCAACTCCATGATAATTTACTAGTTTGGTTAAATGGGCTTACTCTAATCAGTCATAAAGAACCAATTAGTAGGATAGAGAAGTTCGGTGGTTATAAAGTAGTTTTAAGAATTAGTTATCAGTTGTCTTCTTGAGAAATATCTTTATATATACTATGTAAAACCCGAGAACAGGATGTTAGAGATAGTAGTGGTAGAGTAGAACAAGATAGGGAATGTGGAAAATCGGTTGTGGAGGAACAGTGTAATGGAAACAAATAATAAAAGAGAGAAGTGAATTCATTGTTCTTCACCTTCGCGTTGCAATTCTCAATTTTCATTTACTCTGGATTGGTTACATTAATGATATATTGTTTGAAATTGATATCATTTACTTTCAGTTCAAAGATCTCTATTTCGATAGCAATGGGTGGTTATATTTGAAATGTTATGATGTATTTTGTTTCAAAGATCTTAATTAATGTCTGGATGAAAAGATATTTTGAGAATTCATTAGTAATGGAATTTTTATGGTAATGGTTCGGTTCTTTTGATGAAGAATTTATTGGTTTAATAAATTAGTTTTTCTGTTGACAGTCCTGAATGTATTGAAAATATTATTGAAAGACTGTATTGTTTATTGATCATTTCATTTTATGTGCCGGCTTGTAATAGTCCCAATTATGAATGGGAATCATTTGATTCGACAGAGTATTAGTTCAAAACCAGGTTGCAAATTATGGATGGTATTTAAGTCTGAAATGGTTTCAAGAACTGTTACAATTCAGTATTATGGCTTCGGTTATCTAAATCTATCATTGAAATGATAGTTACAAGAATGTTCTTTGTGTAACATGATACCATATAATATCTTATTAAGAAGAGTGGAATGAGCTATTTTTATTTGCAAGAATCGGTGATTGGAGAATAATTTTTGCTTCCATTTGTCGATCCAAATCAAAATAGTATTTGAGTTTTTCTAATAATAGTTCATTTGGAATTTGGCTTTGGTGGAGAAATCCTTATCAGTCATTTGTTGATAGGTGAATATATAGAATCGATAAGCTTTGTTGATGCCTCTGTTGATGTCTTTAAAACTCAGTAAGTCTAAATATGGAAGGTTACCAAAACTACAGAGCATACATTTGTGGGAACTACAACAAAATGATTTGTTATTTACTGATATAGGAAGAACAGGGTCATTAACTGTTCAGTTAATTGCTTACAGATATTAAACAGATTGTTGTTCTTTGGATATTTAGAGTCCAATTTGACTTTGTCAGTAAACACAAGGTGTGAAGTGGTATCATTCCTATTAAAATACTTTTGATTAAAGTTGTATCAGTATAAACTGTTAAACTGTAAAAAGAAGTTATCCTTAGTTCCTATTCACAGAACCGGTTTTTGGAACTTCTTATGTTAGTTGGTGAAGAGGAAAATTAGTCTTATACAATAACATCCTCAGTCTAAACAACTTCTGAAACTGAGTCTTAAGGAATTTGGATATTGGTGGGTTATTGGAACCTTTCCGTTGAGCAGCTCTGCATCACTTGGTCAGGAAGAAAACCCAATTTGTCTCATTTAAGGATTTTTGGTTCAATTGCTTATGTTCACACACCTGAATAGAAAAGAAGAAAGTTAGATCCTAAATCAACACCTCATATATTTGTTGGCTATTTTGAAAACACTAAAGGATATAGAGTTTATGATCGTCTTTCTAATAAAGTTCAAATAGCTAGAGATGTTTGCATTTCTAAAAATGGTGTTCATGATTGTTCTCAAATTCCAGATTCTGATTTTAGTCACAACAACATAGTTCTTGTGGAGGACCAACCTCCGTCTCAACCCTATTCCTCCTATTTTTGTTCCTAAAGTTTCTGTTCCTATTATTTCTACTTCTAACACTAAGTATAATGCTAATAATATTCAAAAGGATAATGATGAGCATAAAGATAGTAATGATACTCCTTTTAGTAATGATTTTGTTCCTTCTAGTAGTAGCAGTAATGATAATGATGATGGTGATAATCTGTTTACTCCTCCTAGTAATATTTATGTTCATTGTAGGAGAAATCCTAAATGGTTTAAAGATTTACTTATTGAAGGTGATGATTACATTTCCAGAATGGGTGGACTTAAACCTAGAAGGATAAATTACTACAATTATGTTCTTTTGTCTTCTCTTTCTAAATCTAATGATCTTCAAACCTTTGATCAAGCTAAACATCAACCCCATTGGAACAATGCTATTCGAGAAGAATATGACTCTTTGATTTCTAATAACACTTGGGATCTTGTTCCTTTACCTCATGGTAAATATTTGGTTTCATGTAAATGGTTATATAAAACTAAGTTAAATTCCAATATTGAAATTAGTAAATTTAAAGCTATACTAGTTGCAAGAGGCTTCTCTTAAATTGAAGGATTAGACTAAAATGAAACCTTTTCTCCTGTTGCAAAAATTCCTACCATTAAAGTTGTTTTAGCTTTAGCCTCTAAAATGAATTGGCCTATTCACCAAATGGATGTTAAAAGTGCCTTTTTAAATGGAGATTTGCATGAAGAAATATATATGTCTCAACCTCCTGGTTTTATTTTTAAAGGTAATGAACATCTAGTATGTAAACTCAAGAAGTATATTTATGGTTTAAAACAATCTCCTAGAGAATGGTACTCTAAAATTAATTCCTTCTTCATCTCTCAAGGTTTTGATAGAAGTAAAAATTATCAAAACTTGTATATCAAACATACTGAAAATGACATTGTTATTATTATCTTATATGTTGATGATTTAATACTTACCTCTAGATCTACTCCTTTAATTTCTAAAATTAAATTTCAACTCAATTAAAACTTTCAAATCATAGATTTAGGCATCTTACACTACTTCTTAGGCATGCAAATTTGGAAAACTTCTACAGGCATATTTATTTCACAATCTAAGTATGCTCAAGATCTCTTACAAAGATTTGATATGACTAATACTAATGATGTCTCTATTCCATGTGATTTAGGAACTAAATTGGAAAATGATACTAACACTCCTTGTGTTGATGCTACTTTTTGTAGGAAACTAGTAGAAAGTTTAAATTATCTTACCCTTACTAGACCTGAGATTTCTTATGGTGTAGGCTTAGTTTCTAGATACATGTCTAAACCTCAACAATCACATTTAAAAGTTGCTAAAAGAATCTTAAGGTACATTAAAGGTACTCCAAATTATGCTTTATTTTATGATGCTAATGCTGATTTTACTCTTAAAGATTATATTGATTCACATCTAGGAGGTGACCCCAATGATGGGAGATCCACTAGTGGTTACTATTTTTTCCTTGGTTCAGCTACAATTTCCTGGAAAAGTAAAAAGCAACAATCAGTTTCTATGTGTTCTACTGAGGTTGAATATAAAGGTTGTACTATTGCCTCTAAAGAAGCACTATGGCTTCATAGATTACTTGCAGATTTGGGCTTACCTCAGCATGACCCCACACCTTTATACTGTGATAATCAAACTGTGATTGCCTTAGCAAAGAATCCAGATTACCATGCAAGATCAAAGCACATTTCTCTCCATCATCACTTCATCAAAGAACACATCCAAGATAGGAAAGTGTTCCTCATCTTCTGTAGAGGAGAAGATCAAGTTGCAGATTTCTTGACAGAACCTCTTTCTAGATAGAAATTCTAGATTCATTATACAAATTTGGGTTTAAAACCCTTTGATTGTAAACCCCCAAGTAAAGATTAAAGGGGGGTGTTAGAATAAATATTTCCTTGGTTGTCATATTTACTAGGATAAACCAAGGTGTCCTATATGTTATTTTCCTTGTAATTTCTTATTATAGATATTCCTTCTTATGAGGAATCCTACACTTGTCTCACACACTATCAAAATGTGGCATACATAGAAATGGGAGTTACAATGTAACTCCCTTCTCACCTCTCTATTAAAGAGATGGCTCTCCTTCTCTCTTCAACACAACACAATTCTTATTCTTGAACACTATTGTATGAGCTTGGCTCTCACTCTCTCTCACTCTCTCTCTCATTCTTAGCCATTTGCCATTTCATAATTCACGAGGGTGTTTTTACGCTTTTCCCCCTTCAAAAATCTTGTCTCTTGATTCTTTCTCTCTATTGGTGTATACTCCTAGTTTTGTTTAATTCATGGTAATAATTCTTAAACCCATCTCATTGGATTAAATAATTTCCTTGCTCTTTATTGTTATTTTCAACAAAATCCCATTGAAAGGGTGCAACATATCAACATCCAAAATGATCAATACGGAAAAGGATTTGATATCATGAATAAAATGTGATATAAGGGAAGAGGACCCTTAGGAGTTCAACATAGTGGATTATTAGAACCTATTGAACCAGTTTGGAGAGCAAAAGAAGAGAAATCTGGCATAGGTTTTCAACATAAAGGACAAAGTTTAAGTCCCATGCATGATTTTCGTGAGCATAAACACATGGTAGGTTCTGAAAGTGAAGATGATTATAGAGACTATGAGTGGGATTCCTTTTCTAAAGAATATTTCAATGACATAGAGGTTGATTTTATTCACACCTATACAAATCCTCCTAAACTTGAGAATTAAGAACATGTGACTCAAAGTTTGAACTCTACTCAAACATCAAGTGAACCTCAACAATCCAATGTAGAACAAGCACCTCCTTACAATCAATGGATGGGTGAACCTTGGGTACCTTTTTGGGTGGGAGATTCTAACCTAGTGTTTAATCCACACACTTTCTTTTCCATGGAAATCTTAGAGGACTCTAGTGAAGAGGATTTTGATGCTTCTTCCGTGGACCATCTTGAAGAGGCACATGTCATAGACCTTAGCGATACAATGTATGAGCCATCCAACAAAGTCATGTCTCTAACTCCTTCAAATTATAATTCATCTAATGAATCCTTGTCGTTAATGCACCCCGATGTTATTGATTGGGATCTTTTCATGCCAAATGATTTACTATACTTTCCAAATGACAATGTGATGGCCTTATACCTAAATGCGATTGAACCAAATTCTTCTACCAATGAATTCACCTTGGACATTATGATAAGGGAAGGTGTTCAACCTCTGAATCCACAAAATGAAAAGAAAAAATAGAAAAAAATGAGAAGGTCTAGTGGTGAAAATGACCATGTGGCAGTGCTAGACACAAAAAAAGTAAAAATAAAAGATGTTTCCAAAGAAGAGAGTTTGGACACCTTACTAGCACATGAAGATTAAAGATCACCTATACTCATTGAACCCAAAGAAAAATTTAACATTGGCACTGAAGTGGATCCAAAATTTATTCACTTGGCAGCATCTTTAGGTCCCTTGCAAAGGAAAGTGTTCATCGTGTTCTTTAAAGAAAATAAAATAAACTTTGCATGGTAATATTCTGACATGCCCAGATTGGATCCAAGTTTCATAATGCATCACTTGAATGTGAAACCCGGGGTTAAGCCCGTCAAGAAAAAATTGAGAAAAATGCATCCACATATAGCCCTTTTAGTCAAAGCAGAGTTGGAAAAGCTACTTAAGGTTGGATTCATAAGAGTAATTTCATATTCGGAATGGATCTCCAACATTGTAATGGTTAGTAAAAATGATAAATCCATAAAAGTTTACATGGATTTTAGAGATCTAAACCTTGCTTTTCCAAAAGATGACTTTCCATTACCTAGCATTGATGCTATTGTGGATCTAACTGCTGGTCATTCTATGTTTTCACTCATGGATGGATTTAGTGGATATAATAAAATTCAAATTGCACCTAGAGATAAAGAGAAGACAAAATTTACATTCCCATGGGGTACTTTTTGTTGGAATGTGATTCCCTTTGGTCTTAAAAATGTCGGAGCAACTTATCAAAGAGAAATGATAACTATATTCCATGATATGATGCAGACCTTCCTAGAAGATTATGCGGATGATATTATAGCTAATTCACATGAAAGAAAGTATCACTTACCCATACTTGAAAATATTTTCACAAGGCTAGAACAATTCAAATTAAGACTTAACCCAAAGAAGTGTGCTTTTGGGGTACAATCTGGAAAACTCCTAGGGTACATTGTTTCTGCAAAAGGCATTGAAGTAGATCCTAAAAAAGTACAAGCAATAATGGACATGGACATTCCCAAGAATATTAGTCAAATGAGGTCACTTCAAGGAAGACTTCAATCTATAAGGAGGTTCATTTCTCAATTGGTGGAAAAGTGCCACTCATTTACAAGGTTACTACATAAAGACACCATCTTCACATGGGACAAGGAGTATGATAAAGATTTTACATTGTTGAAAACATACTTGATGAATCCACCCATATTTATGCCACCTATTCAAGGAAAACCCTTATTACTCTATATATCAGCAATAGAAAAATATTTAGGAGTATTATTGGCACAAGAGGATAATGAAGGAAAAGAAAGAGCTATCTACTACTTGAGTAGAACATTGATCAATTATGAATTAAACTATAGCTTCATGGAAAGGGCTTTCCTAGTAGTGGTATTTGCCTCTCAAAAGTTAAGACATTATATGTTGATGCATAAGGTGAAGCTAATATCCAAAATTGATCCATTGAAATATCTACTTAGCAAAATAGCTCTAACTGGAAGAATAGAAAAATGGGCAATGGTGCTTTGTCAATTTGACATTGAATATGTAGATAGAAAAGCAATCAAACATCATGTTATTGCAGATCAATTGGCTCAATATTATCTATAATCTACACATCCAATTCAAGTGGAGTTTCTAGATTTCAAAATTGTTAATGTGGAAGCTAAAGCATGGACCTTATACTTTGATGGATCTTACACCCAAAATGGTAGTGGGGCAGGCATTCTTTTGATCACACCACAAGGTTACACAATCCCAAAATATTACAAGTTAATGTTTCCTTGTACAAAAAATATTGCAGAGTATGAATCTTTGGTCATAGGTATCAAGATGGCCTTGGAATGGAATGTCACAGAATTACAAGTCTATGGGGACTCTCAATTAGTCATCAATCAAGTTAATGATGAATATAATACCAAGGATGAAAAATTGATGCCTTACAAAAGATTGGTGGATGATTGGAAAAATTAATTTTATTTGATTACTTTTAAACAAATCCCACATGAAAAGAATAGAGAAGCAAATGCAATGGCTACTTTGGCATATTTGCTTCAAATGGCATATCAAAATGTGAGGTATGAGTTCTTGGTGGAAGAATTGGTTAAACCATCATTTGACCTACCTGATACCCAAATTATTTCCCTTCTAAATGGACATGACTCACCGTTGTATGGACCCATTTATGCCTATTTAAAAGACCAAACCTTACCTATAGACCAAACCCGTGCTCAAAAGCAAAATTTCATAAGACAAGTAACTTGTTACACCATCCTTTCTGACAAATTGTATCGTAAGGGTCTTGACAGAATGCTCCTTAGATGTCTAGAGGAAGATGAATTGAAATTAGCTTTAAAAGATGTCCATGACGGGATTTTTGGGTCACATTCAAGTGGGTTAAACTTAGCTAAGAAAATCCTACGCATGGGGTACTTTTGGAAAACCTTAGAAAGAGATACTTGTCAATTTGTAAAAGTTTGTTCCAAATGTCAATACCATGGAGACATGATCCATGCACTAGCACAAGAATTACACCCATTTGTCACACCATGGTCATTTTACCAATGGGTTTTTTATTTGATCATCATGATTTATCCACCTTCTTCCAATGGACACAAGTACATTCTCACTGCAACAGAGTATTTCACTAAATGGGTTGAGGTTGTCCCTTTAACAACTACAATGGGGAAACAAATTTCCATGTTCATCCTTAATCATATCATTTGTAGATATCATATTCCTCACGCCATCATCATGGATAATGGAAAAATAGTTTAAGAACAAGGATGTAGATGAACTTTGTGACACTCCATATTACTCATCATTCTTCATCCATTTACTATCCCCAAGGTAATGGACAAGAAGAAGCTACCAACAAGAACATTCTCAAAATCCTCAAAATATCGATTGGTAAGTCAGGTTGGGATTGGTACCTTCAAATCAATCCAACATTGTGGGCTTATAGAACTAGTATTCGCACCCTGACAGGAGATACACCATTTTCATTGGTTTATGGGGCTGAAGTTGTTCTACCTTTAGAAGTTGAAATACCATCCCTAAGAGTGTCATTGCATGGAGTAATTATGGATGAGGATTATAGGGTCGCCTGAATTCAATAATTGGAATTGTTGGAGGAACACCAAGCTCAAGCTTATGATAATTTGAAAGTGTATCAGAATCGAATCTTAAGGAATTATAACAAGCATATTAAACTAATAAACTTTCAAGTGGGAGATCTAGTGATGCAGGAGCATCCTGGGTGTAAGGGCAACCTTGCATCACCCAAAAATATTTCTGTTTTCTTTTCAATAAGGGCTACCTTGTGCAGAGATGCTATTTATGGAAACTTGCTATTTTTAGTAAGTTGGTCATACGATCTCAGAATGTTCTGATTTTGCATGTGGAGGTTCATCTCAGTTATATCAGCCTGCCAGTGAAGTTTCATGGCTAGATCAGGTCTAGTTTTGAAGATATTGAAAATTTTTGGTATTGAAAACAGGGTACAGAAACTTCGAGCTCAGTTTTGAAGGCTTTAGAGGCCCCGGA
>MU223463.1:3703128-3727853 GCA_018584345.1 Thuja plicata
GGTACATACAACAAGCTGAAAATGAAGAAGTTTGGACCGTGTAAAATACTGAAGAAGCATGATTCAGGAAATGCTTATGAGATAGAATTGCCTAGTGAACTGAATATTTCACCAGTGTTTAAAATTTTAGATTTGACAGAGTATCATGAAGGAGGTGTTGAAGATGAGATCACAGCGGCACAGTGGAGTATTCCAGCAAGTGGTTCAGATACCAAGGAGATTGAAGACATACTGGACAGTCATGTTGGTAGAAGCACAAGGAACAGGACATATGAAGAATATCTGGTCAAGTGGAAAGGATGACCTNTTGAAGATTCATCATGGCTGACAAGGGAGGAGGTTAACTGTCTTGGTTTTCCTCTGCACACCTGAGTCGTGACAGGGTCACTTCTCAAATTACCCCGGGTGTCTGATGCAGGAGCATCCTGGGTGTAAGGGAAACCTTGAATCACCCAAAAATATTTTTGTTTTCTTTTCAATAAGGGCTACCTTGTGCAGAGCTACTATTTATGGAAACTTTCTATTTTTAGTAAGTTGGTCATACAATCTCAGAATGTTCTGATTTTGCATGCGGAGGTTCATCTCAGTCATATCAACCTGCCAGTGAAGTTTCATGGCTAGATCAGGTCTAGTTTTGAAGATATTGAAAATTTTCAGTATTGAAAACAGGGTACAAAAACTTTGAGCTCAGTTTTGAAGGCTTTAGAGGCCCTGGATGAGGTCAAAAATTGGGCTTGATGATGCTTGCACAATCAAATTTTTGTAGAGCGCTTCGTGGCATTTCCGAAATGGGGTTATAATAGCCAATCGGGTCAACTAGTGATGACTTATGGTCTCCGGAAGTTGGGCCACCTGAAATAGCAAAAAATAATTTTTCCTTCAAAATTTTTGGGTTTCAAAAGTTATTTTGAGCTGACTTTGATGTATTAAAATGAAAAATAAAATAATTCTAAGTTTGGTCGGCCCTAACGGCTAAATTTCAGGAACCTTCTCGGGCGGTGGAAATTGCCTATATAAAGAAGGCCCGTAGTGTTGTCTTAGGCAGTTCGGGGCAGTTCTGTGTGGATCAGAGTAATAATTCGAGGCTTTGTCCTACAAAATATTGTAAGTGAAATTCCCATGTGGCTTTGCGTATTGTAATCCTGAAAGTTTGTAATTCCACATTTGTGGAGATAATAAGAAGCCCATTTTCTGTTCTTGCAAATTGTTGTTGTTTCTCTATTTTTGTTATGTGTTTGTGGCATTAAGGGGAGCACCCTTCATCATCTAGTGTTGAGGGAAATCCCAAAAATCAGGTTGATATAGAAAAGAAAGGAAAGTGTGAAGAAAATTGGCTTGGTCCTTTTGTTATTGTTTCTTCTTTTGGAACTGGGACTTACAAATTGGCCGATTGTGATGGTGATGAATTACAAGAACCTATCAATAGAATTCATCTTAAGAGGATTCATACCTAATCAGATGAAATATTATCCAAGGAAAGAGTATCAGTTGAGAGTATTAGATGAGTCAGCATCAACTTTGTACATGAGAAAAAGTAAAAATCCAAAAAAAGGGAGAAAAGATCAAAATACCAAAAAAAATCAGATAGTTCAAAAGCCAAAAGCAATGGAAAAGAAGAAAATCATAAAAAAAGGAGAAAATTAAGCATGAAGAAAGGAAAAACATCCAAATATCACAAAATGTTGTCTTGGTGAAAACCTAGCAAAAAGGCGCCTTGATGATAAAAAAAATCAAAAAAATCAAAAAAAGAGTAAAAGAGAAAAAGTGCCTTGGTGAAAACCTAGCAATAGGTGCCTTGGTAGAAAAAAAAGAAAAAAAGGAATAATCCCAAAAGGTGAAAACTTGGAAACAGACAAATTTTGTCCCTTAGGTCTTTCCTACTCTCATTTGTACACATTGCATTTCAGCATCTCATCTTGTACATCCTCATTGCATCCGTCATTTGTGCATTGTCATAATAAAGTCTCAAAGCTGCATTGTTGCATACTACGTGTCATTTTTCCCACGAGTTTTAGAGATCACATTTTTTAGTTGGGGGAAAATCATTGGTTTTGGTAACACACAGATTCAAAAGTACAACATCTTGGTCACACAACATAAGCAGATTTTTACAATTCAGACGCGAGATTTGAGAACCTTTGATGGATATCATTGTTCAACCCTAAACATTTTGATCCTATAAAACAATCCTTGCATTTCATTGACTTATTTTATTAGGATTAAAAATTGATAAACCCTAAATGATCAGCATGTTTGGAATTCTTTTTGAAAATCTTGATACATTTCAAAACACTTGGAATTTTTGATAAGTTTTTCATTGACTTTTTTGAGTCATATTATTTTTATCTAATCGATGGTGTTCCACTTAGATTGGCAATGATGAAGATATGATGTTTTATTAACTTATGGGTGACTATTTTTAGGAAGATCCTTTAACTCAAGTGTGAATTCATTTAAGAACATGGTCATCAAAGAACCGTCAAGGATATTCATATTAGAAGGAGGGTTAAACTTTGTTTGTTCATGCAAAAGGATACCTTGGCTATTTAGATCTTTAATATCTTAATACCAACATCCACTTGCAACATTGAATCTGATTAAACCGGTATTCATACTCCCATAGTTCGTCATTCAACTAGTGAGGGTTGTACTCATTTTCATAGAAGGTTACCAAATGAGATGAAAGTCATATTCATATTCTTGTGGTCGTAGTGGCACCAGTAAGGATTGTATCGACTCCTAGTTCCACAATGCTCAATGGTGAAAATATATCTCTATTTTCATTTCTTTCATAAACCTCAAGGATAATTAGTTGCATTTCATATTCATGTTAGATTAATGGCCTTTATTTTTAGCATTTTTTCCAAGTTCTAGGGGGTTAATTAATGTTGGCAATACATCAATTCAATGGTTTCAAATCATTAATATGAGATTATATTTTGCATTAATACCATTAATCATTATTCATTATATATTCATATCAAGAGAAAAGAAAAGAAAAGAAAAATTAGCCATTAGTCATTTATCCAATCATCATTTAGGAATTGTATTTCGTAAATTAAATTGCATACATCAAAAAAACCAAAATGATAGTTGCATTCATTTACCATTAGATTAAGTATTGCATCCATATCATTGCATTGCATTATCCATACATCATGATAACATCAGAAAATCATATAGAAAAAAGTTGCATTAACATCATTTGCATCCATATATCTATGTCCTAATCTAAGACATTGCATCCATAGCATAATAAAAGTAAATGCATCATAGAATCGTGTAGATTTGCATAAAATAAATCTCACAACAACATCATCAAAGGGGAATCAATAGAAGATCATCATAGATAAATGTCCATCATCAAATGTCTATAATAAATTAGTATATCAAGGATACATCAAAATGATCCATACATCATAGTCGTGATCAAAACTCCACATGGTACATCATTACAATATCTAGATATCACATATCTCTATCTATCTCATGACCCAACAGGGGCACCTGATCCATCTCCCGTGATACCTATACCTAAATCTCCTTCACCATCAAAATCCCTATCACATGATCTATCCTGCATGGAAGGTGGTGCCTGACTAGTGCTAGCACTGGTAGGTAACTGAGCTAAAGTAGTCAAAAACTACTGCAACATAGTCATAACCTGATCTAATTGACCTTTCACTTTGCTCATCCCTATCTACAACACTCTCACACCCTATTCTAAGCTATCAATACTATGAGGAAGTGGAAGTTCCTAAGATGCTGAAGGTGCCTGTGGGGCCTATGGTGCTAAAGGAACCTGTGCTATCACTTGTGCTATACTACTTGGTAGATCCACCTACTAAGGTACCTATCTCTATGGAGATGGAGGTCTTTGTGGATCTTGTACCTATAATGGAACCTGTAGAGAGACCTGTCTAGAAACCTGAACCCGTCTGTGTCTTTATCTAGCCTACTCTACACCAACTCTGACATGAGCCTATTTCTGGGGAGGTACCTATGCCTGCACTCACCTTTGTCTAGGATGCCCAGACCCACCACCTCATCCCCTAGCATGAACACCCCACATCTGAGGTCCCATAGCTCTCTATACCCTAGGTGCTCTCTGAACCCTCTATCTCTAAGGTCTCCTTCCATCTCCATCACCATCATCATCATCTCCACCATTATTATCTGATAGAACATCAACATCAAGAATGGGCTCTGATAGATCTATGAATCTGAGGAACATGTGCTATGAGAACCAATCTTGATACTTAGCAGACATACCTGCATCAGCTACATGTATCATTATATCCCATCTGATATGACCAACCTGCTCAATCTGTGCATAGGAAAACTGATAATCAACTTGAGCTCCCCACATGGATCACTCTACCTGTACCCTAGCATAAAGTGCCATACCCTAGGGCATATCTTGTACTCGGCCATACTGACAGAGCACTCTCCCGAAGAAAAATCTCTCTATACATAGTGGTGATTGACCAATCATCCACCGAGGGGAAAACATATAAGGTAACTCATCATCATCCTCTCACCATCCCTCACATCCTAAATATGGTCTCCATACTACCTGATCAATATCATCGATAGTACGATGCAAAAACTCAACCTTGCCCAGAAAATACTTGACAAGCATACCATTGTACAAAAATGCATATGGATAACCTTAGGCCCACACTCATGTCAAGATAGGTCTGGTGATAGGGATATACTCCCAAGTCCATAGCTGTAATAAAACTGCACCTGCTGAGAAAGATGCGCTGTGTCTATATACAATCTCATGTAAATCATGTTAAAATTGGACCAACACATAGGAACCCTAATCAAATCTCCAAGGATGTGCAACCAAGTCCTCCAATATACAGCCCCATCCAACTGCAAAGCTACGACCTCTCCTATCCAAAAGCAACAACCATCCGATAACTGCTCCTAGTAATGTTGGCAAAGTAGGAAATGAAGAAAACTGCGCCCATCTAATGTAGTCATCCTCAATGGTGTTTTCTCCAAACACCCATCTACATACGCTACCATCATAGACCAAATCATACTATACCGACTCTCCATGAGTCAAGATCCTCAGTGATCTATATAAGTCCTTTGGCATGATAGTCATCTCGCTAAGGGGTAGATGGAAAGTGTTATGGGTAGAGTGCCATAGCTGTCAACAAACCTTGGTTTAGCTGAAACTAAGGGAGATCAAGGAGGAAATTGAGACTACATGTCTCAATCATATGTATCTCAAGGATGGTCAAGTCGTTGACTAAATCAAATATCCAAAAAGCCACACCCGATACTCGCAACTTACGGTAATGTTCCTACATTTTGAAGTAAAGTGAATTATATTAGTTATTTCTATTGGTGGATCATTCTAAGTCAATCAAACACATTAAATCTATCCTTGCTCTATTTTGAGCACATCAACCTATTGTCCCTAACCTATAGCTCTTGAGAAAGGATCAATTTGGCATCATTTTAATTAATCTGATTGGCATATCAAACATTCATCGATATGATTTCTCTAATATCCTAAACACTAAGTGACATCATGGAATCACATTTTCTAGCTTGGAAATCAATCAAGTCATCTACACGACCAATAAAAGGCAATTTATCCTATCTATCCCAGGTTTTACTCAAAATTCCTTATAGGCGGAACTTGACTAAGTTTACGCATCATTTTAGCCCAACGACATTGAAAATATCACACACTATACTTTAAACATCACAGGCAAAACTTTACATTATAAGCGGCCTTTTAAAGTCCTAGGTGACTTTATAACATTCCTACGCAGCTTTAAATTCCTAAAATAGCGAAGGGTTTTATAGACGACGTTAAAATCATGGGGTTGCACATTTTAAACTATCTCCTAAGAGGTCGTGGATTGTTCCTACGTGGATTTTTAATGTGTAGAGGTGGCATTTTACTAGCCTAGGCAGCTTTTAAAGTTTCCTATACGACATTTTAAATATTCTATTCTAAAAAGCATCAAAATCATGTAATAAATGCTATTAAATGGAGCAATAAATGCACTAAGAAGGTTGAAATCACTCACCAAAGGTTTGTAGTCAGGAGGTCTCTGCTAACAGCATGCTCTCTTGAATCGATGCTCTCATATGGGGACCACCATTGCTGTCAATTGTCACAGGATTAGAGAAAAATCTCAATAGTAAAAAAGTGAAAATGAATAGTAAATTTTGGTTTTTCAACCTATTTAAGCTATTTTACCCTAATTTTGAAGAGATTTTTGACTCAGTTGGATTAAATTGCATATTCTACATGCTGGGGCATCTATTGACATCTTTTTCAGCATCATTGTTTATCAAAAATGAAATCAACTTGGATCTATTCATCATCCGTTTCATCCACTTTTTGACATCCAAACATCATTATGTTTTCATTTCTGAGGGGGTATCATCATATCTTCAAACTAGGATTCTGCATCATATCTTACATCAAATCAGGGGCATTAAAAATTCAAACTTCATCAGTGAGGTATTCCGCATCAGGTTTCACATCAAGTTCCACATAAGGTTTCACATCAAGTTCTGCATCTGGTTTCACATCAGGATATCAATCCAATTATCAATATCAGGTTTTACATCAGTTAATCAATCAGACATCAGTATCAAATCAGTGATCACGACATCAAGTTTTCTTTGAATTAATGCACTTTACACATCAATTCAAAGAGGGGCATTTGTAGACACCTAAAATTGACCAGGTGTTTCTTAATCATCCAAATCTGCAAATCTCAACCAATTACCCTAAATCTTATCAAAATGCATCAAAATCATTCAAATGGACATTTATCAAGCAAATTGGATTAAATCAAATAAAATCAAAGGATTAATTAATAATGAAATCAAATAATCAAATTTAAGCCTAAAAGGGATCAATAAAAATTATATAATTGATTTTAATCAATTAATTGTATAGTTTTAAATCAAAAAAATCAAATTGAACCTATTCACCCTACATGGCCAATTTAATTAATCCATTGAATTAAATAATTCCTAATTTCTTTCAACGCAATTTGATCAACCAATGAGAATTGAGGATTTTGTCTTCTTGTCCCACCCTTTGAGGACAACCATTTAAATGGCCCGCCCATTTAAAACCATCTCAAATTCTTTCACCTAACCAAGGTTTAATCATGATCAATTCACTCTACCCCCTACCCTTGGGAATTTTCTATAAATACAAGTGATTTTGTAAGCATTTCATATCCTAGAAAATTAGAATGCATAGCATCATTACTATAGCCAATTTGTGAGCAATTGAGAGTATATTGAGCATTTTCATAGGAAATTGATCATTTTAAGAGCATAATCATGAGAATTTGAGTTGAAAAGCACACATATCTTGAGAATTTGAGCTAGATTTAGGTATTTTTGTATCAATTTATCATTCTAGGATTGTCCTTGAGAGAGATTAAGGCTAAGAGCTCTTTCCACAAAGCTTAGTTAGAGAACCATGAGATGTCATGGATTTTAATTGCAATTCTTTAGATTAAATTCTCATTTATTTCCATAGAATTGTAGCTAATAATCATAATTTCATGAAGGTGTAAATTCTCACACACAGGTAGTAGTAGTAGAGCTTGAAGCTCAGTTACCTCATCTTTGAATTTGGATTCTACCTCTTGAATCACAAGTCTCAACCTTTTTTCTTTGATAATCTTCTCATAATGCAACTTGAATGCATTATCATCAGTTGTGAGATCTTGTGCACTATCATTAAGATATGCATCTATCTTTGAAATCTTTTCACTACTCTCTTAGTGAATTCCTCTATGGTGCATAAATTTAAAATTAAGGTTATAACTTTTGAAGTAATTGGTTCCAATGTATTGACGAGTTCAGATAGCTTTACCCTATTCTTTGCCACTTCTTGGCTGATTTTCTCTATTATCTTGTAGTGGTACTTCTGATCTACATATTCTTCTATTACCTTCTCTACATCTACATTCTGTGATGTGATGACATTGGTAAGAACTACTAATTGATCAAGTATAGGTGAATTTTGATCAATGCCAGTATTAGGTACAATATGCAACAATATTTCTTTTGTAGTTTCTAGTACATGTGTGTCCTTGTGCTCTTTTTTTAGCTTATCTTGTATGGCTTTCCTTTTACAAAATTCACCATACTTTGTTAGTGCCTCTTGATCCAATGTCCTAGAATCATAGTCTGGTATGTCTATGATTTCATCCAATGTTACCGGAGCCTTCTTCTTCTTCTTCTTCTTCTTCTTCTTCTTCTTCTGTGCAATTATGGTGGAGACAGTTGTATGCAATACCATAGAAAGATCTTTTTCTTTGTTTGATGTACTTAGTGATGGCTTTGGATGTGATGTTTTTTTTACCTGTTGCTCGGTATTCACTCGTTAGTTGGTTGTAAACATCTCTACATCAACCTTATATTTTTTTGATATTTTATCTTCATTGGTATCCTTGGCATCATTTTTTTTTTCTTATCAATTGGCACCTTTCTGTTCTCCATATGTATATTTCTATTCATCATTTGTTCTTTTCTGCTCTTGATCACCCTTATCCTTAGGTATGCTTGCATCATGATCAGGTGACTTCTCCTTTTCTTTTGAGATGATATTGATAGCTTGTATCAATAATGGAATTTTTCTTGGTATATTGACCTGTGCAGCATCCTGTGTTTTCTTTTCCTTTTCTTCTCCTTGATTGGTGGTAACAATGACATCTTCATCATTCTTTACTTCATCTACAGGATTACCTCCAGTGATATATATTATAGTTATATCTATGATTTTTTTCTTCAGTATCCTCTAATGATTGTACGATCTGTGGTATGCCATCTATGGCCTTGCTTTCCTATGTTGTCATATCAGTTGGATTGACATCCTTAGAGTCATTTATGAATATGTTCTCAAGGCTCAGGTTATCCTCCTTCTCATTCAGAGGGGTTCTGGTAAGAGCTAATACCTTCTTGGGGCTTGTATCCTCTTTAGGTAGATTGAGTATTTCTCTCCAAGCTTCATCGCTTTCTTTTCCAAGATCTATTAAACTTCCTTGTAATACTTTGTAGGCTCTCAATTTTTCTGAGAAATTATTTGAATGCTTCTTCATCATTTCATAAATCTCTTCCATCTTTGACTCAGGTGGCATAATTGTTACTAGGGATCTTTCCCTTATCTATTTTTCAATTTTTGGTGCATATGTCCACCTTGTTGATAGTCTATCATTCAGCTCTTGTGGCATCATCTTATTAATCTATATAGGTACATACTTGAATGCAATCATTTCCTAAATGATGGATTCTTCTATCTTAACCTAATCCTTGGGTTTCAAATTTAGCCATTGTCTAATCTTAGGATTTGATATGCTACCTATCTTAACGATTGATGTAACAATCTCATCAATTGTTGTAGGAACTTTGTTCTTCTTTGTTTGAGCTCCTTGTTCTTTCTCATCCTACTTAGTGTCATCCTTATATTCTTTTCCTTAGATGTATATTCTTCTTTTCCTTGGTTCCTTTTTCCATGTTTGAGGCTTTCTTTTATAAGTCCTTATTGTTCCTTTCTTTTTTGGTGTCAATTATGCATCCTTTGTAGTCTTACTTCATGTTCTTGATGTAGCTGTAACATTTACTACCTTTTCATTCTTGGCTTTTGGTGCATCTGACTCTGTAGACTCGAATTCACTCATTTGTTCATCTTCACCGATGGGTGACTGTCGCTTGATGGATTCTTATTGAAAAGATTCTTCATCATTTATCAAAATCTTCTTTTCAAGTGTTTTGACCATTTTGTTCTTCTTTCGGTCCATCTTCTTCACTATTAGGCATATTTTTTTGTTCTGGCCTTATTTTCTTCATAGGTTCCAAACCTACTCTGTGTTTTGTCCATAACTTCATTCAATAATGCTTCAATAGCATTGGTGTCTTGATCTATGTTGATCTCATAATCAAGTGGTGGTAACCATGCTATCCTTGGTATAACTCATTTGATCAAATTTGTATTGGTATCCACCATGAAACATATATCATCTTTATATTGATCCACCAGTTGTTCTCGTATCCTCATCATTTTTTGCATTTTGTCCTTGAAGGTAGTGAAGTATGCATCCATGAATGATGTAAAGTTGTCTCCTAGTGACTTAATAAATTCACTTATCTGAATTGTAATTGGTCGGGTAGTGTCCCAACTGACATTACTAACACATGGGGAGAAGTTATGGAAATAGAAAAATGTACACATGAGGAGTTATCCAAAATTACATGAACTAGAACTTGATGTCCTAATTGTCCTCATGTTCTCATCTAGTTTCTTTAGTAGAAGCTTGGATAGATCCACTTGTAAACCCTTCTTCACAATGTTGTGGGCAGTGTCAACTACTCTGCATGCCATGCTATTCAGTGTGCTGGCTTGGAATACCTTGTATCCCAGTACACATGCACCAAATTTTAATTCTAGATTAGTGATAGAATTTACCTTTAAACCTCTGCCATCCCATACTGCTCCTATCATCTTCTCAATCTCAGGGAGAGAAGGAAATTTGAGTGCTTTGGCCTTGTCAATTACTGGGTAACCGGTAGTGGAATGAATCACATCTTTGGTTATGGGTTTTGGCTCATCCAGCGACATTTTCTTATCATGTACCTTGCTTAGTACTATCTTGATCCACTTGGTTTTAAACACCTTTGGGAACATTAGGGAAATTTTCATCCCTTTCACCTCAAAGTGTTTATATTCATCTTTAATGTTTATGTCTGTTGAAAGCTTCTTGTAAGCTTCTTCAACTTTGAGATCTTCAATTTCTTCAACTTTGCAGTGGATATAGGCTCAGACATCCTCGACTAGAAAATCCTTAGGTGGAATTCTTGAGAATGCACCAGTGTCATCAATTTGTGAAGCTACCTCTGGATAGAATGTCTACTTAGGCTCTTCACATGTAGATTTCTTGATTAGATTAAATTTCTTATCCTTTCCATTCTTTATTTTGGAAACTCGTGAAGTGGTTGACATGTTTCCTTAATTTAGGGCTTCCGTAAACAATTTGTTTGCTTGGTGAGTCTTAGTTACTCACTTGATCTATTGTAGCTAGTGTAAATCTATCAGAGTAGCCATGAATGTGCTTGAATTTATCTTCAATCTAGTTGTTGTTGGTCACTCTTCTCTTCACTCTTAATCTCTTTGTGAATGAATGAGCTTTCTCTCTCCCTTTTATAGATGATGCCCTAAGTGGTGCAATAAATGCTTTACCTACTTCTTGGTGGTCTAAGATAGAGTCTCTCAGGGAATATACCAACTTCATCCTTAGTGAGAATGACATGTTCAGGGTTAGTGTCAACTCAATTGACCTTTCACATGTTCACCGACGGTGCTTGGTATGCAGCAAAGATTATATTATCTTTTACATGATTATTGACGATGCTCAGTATGGACCGAAGACTATATTGTCTTTTTACATGATTACCAATGATGGTTAGTTTACATTAACAACTTGGCTTTCATATGTATACCGACGATTCTCGGTATGTATTGACCGATGAGATTGAATTCACAAAATTATAACTTGTAATACCATAGTGCATCTTTATTCATGCTAATTTGGCATATTATCAATGTATATTGGAACTGATGTAAAATATAACTTGGTATAGTGCAATTCCATACTTAATTTTTCTACTTAGGTGGGGATGGTGATATCACTAAATCCATTGGACAAGGTGTCACCAATTGTATTTCTTGGTCAAGCATCATTAGTATTTGTAGATTTCCTCCACATTTTGGTTCACATCTTCCTGATGAATTACACAGTATTTCCTTTGGAAAAAGTTCTTATCTCTGTCAATCAATCTTTGCAGTCCTTTCTTAGATGACCAACCTTATGACAATGTAAGCATGCTATTCTGAGGATAGTCCAACTTCTAGACCTTCTTATCCATTTCCTCAAATAGTTAGAAATAATGTGTCCATATCTACCACATGTAGTGCAATTTTCCCATCTGTTGTAATCCCAAACATATGAGCTACTGACTCTTCTCGTTTGATAGGTAATTTCTTGTTCTTTAGGCTTCCATTCTTTCCTTTTCTTTTTCCTGCATTCAAGAGATGTGTGCACATGCATTTTGCAAGTAGAAAAATATTTCTCCATGTAGGTTTCCTTCTTAGGTTGTTTCACCTTAGATCTGCAATCATGGTCTTTTTTTCCATGCTTGTTACAATTATAACAGTTACCTATGAATGTAGAAGTTAATTTAGGAGTACCTTTAGCTTTAATCCTACAAACATTTGATGTTTGGCCTGGTTTTCCACAGTGATTGCATGATAGCTTCCTTGTTCTTGGATTTGTGTACACATCTTTTAGATCAGTTTGGTATGATGATTATTCATGCTCGGTATACCCTAAACCACTATTGTTGCTTATTCTTTTTTTCCCATTCAAAAAATCATCCATTCTCTTTGTACTTTCTTCAGATTTCTTGATTATATCATTATGTTGTTTATGAATTCTTACTTCATGCTTTATTTTTTTTTCTTCTCTTAGCTCACCGATATCTTCAAATTTCCCATTGAGTTCTATGTTCACTCGGTTTGCCTCCTGACTCATAAGAACTATCTGATTGGTGATCTCATGATGACATTTAGTAAGTCTTTGTATTTCTAATTCTCTTTCTTGTATATTTTTGGTGATCTTCCTCCTATCACCAACAACTAGTGTTCTTTCTTGTTCATGTTGTCTAGCATCATTCATAACATCAATCATCTTTAACATCTGTGTCTCTTGATTGATTTGTAGAGATTTAACTTGTTCTATCAGATGTTGATTGATTTCATTAAGACTGGTGATTCTTCCTTCTAATGTGTCAAATGTATTGCAAGATGTAGATCCTGATGACTCAAATAAATCAGGTATCTCTTCTTCATGATAGTCTATTTCATTAAAGAGAGGTTCCATAACCTTTCTTTCATCTAGTAGCTCTCTCATATTGATTATAGCTTCTTTTTATTTCTCATAGAAGATCTGTATCTGCAATTTTTTATTCTCAATATTCTTGTCTGGCTTATACCTTTCCATTATATGATCTTTTCTCTTTGGTATTTAAACTTTTCAAATAAGAGATCTAGTTCTAATCCCAATTGTTGATAAAAAAATTTAAGGGTACTAATTCACCTCTCCCCTCTTAGTACACACCATTCCATTATTCGAACAAAATGCTTATATGTATAATATAGGATGTTATATTTATTCACAAATGAAAGAGATCTACAAGTGCTAAATCATAGATCATGGATGTAATTATGCTTGAATGCTTGGATTTTTGTGCAATGTGCCCAATGTAGGTCTCCTCCCTTGATGGCCAACTCCACTATCTCCAACAAAGGAAGAAGCTAGATATATGGAAGGAAATGTATTTTTTATTGGATTGAATAAATTAATTCAATGAATCCTTTCTTTTCTTGAACTCCTTGAATTCGCATTGAACTTGATAGCTTTCAATTGATTTCTTGAGCATGTATGTAATGGATCTTTCTTGTAAAAATAGATGTAATGGACATAGAACTTGTGTATCTAGAATGTGGATTGCTTATAGAATTCATGGATGATCAAAGGATGTGAGTAGGCCTCCTATTATACCAATTTCATGTGTCAAAACAAAAAGGGTTGACTGCACTAGGCAAGAAAATATGAAAAACCCTAAAGTGGGGCTGAGTTCTTGTGAAACCAATACCTTTGGTACAAGTCAACCTTTACTTGTACCCTTGGTACAAGTTGAATTTGATCTATACCCCAGGAAGCATAATCCATGGAAAAAGCCTTAGGATCTTGGGGGTGCAAAAGAAATAGATAAAAAATAGACAAAAAACAAGGAAAGGTGACAAATCAAGCATAAATGCATCCACGTTCTAAAAGATTTATAAAATGGGGCCTAAAAAAATTTTTGAGCTTCCAAATTAATGTTTTCTAACTTTTAAGATGCTACAAAAATAAATAGGCACATAATTACTTTATGGTGGAAATTAAAATTGAATAAATTGCACAAGCATTCAATTTTAAATAAACTTCATTGAGTTTATTTAGCTA
Source organism: Thuja plicata (assembly GCA_018584345.1). Taxonomy (NCBI): domain Eukaryota; kingdom Viridiplantae; phylum Streptophyta; class Pinopsida; order Cupressales; family Cupressaceae; genus Thuja; species Thuja plicata. Next base: position 3,717,198 of record MU223463.1, read on the forward strand.
CGTGCAGGATGCATTGGAAGCTTGTGTTTTCCTAGTCAAGAGTCTTAAGTGTTTGTCCATAGATCCATAGCCTTAATAAAAGGAAATATTTAGGTCCTTTTATGTGGTCATCTATTGCATTTAGAGCCATATATTTTTGCATGAGATCATTGATTTTTGCTTGTATGGTGTGATAAAACCAAAAAAATATTGCAATTCATTGTTTGGTTTTAATATTAATTTATTGATACTTCCAATTCATGCAGCTAATTTCATATAACCACTAGAGCCAAGTTTGTGTTTCCCATATGTTTTGGTCTTGCCTTTGTTTCCTTTGATGTGGAAGAAAACCTATGAAAATCTTATAAATGTTAGATTATGTAAAAATAAGGAGTAATCAATATATAATTACATTTTTATAATATCACATACCTTCTTTGGCCTTGTGGTGTCTTTCTCTTTTTCTTCGCAGCTTTCTCCTTTACATCTAATACCGGGTCCTTCCTCTCCCTCTTCAAAATCATGGGGGGATGATCATACTTTTTATTCTTCTCTAAATGTGATCTATATTGGTTCATCACAAACTTTAGATAGGTACCAGCTTTCTTAAGGACCTTGGTTTGATTGAATGTGTTATTGCAAAATAGAACAACTAAATGGCTAATGAGCTCATCTTGTAAATATTGTTTTTGGGCACTCCACCATGTATGTATGGTGGGCTTGAAGATCTCCAATATAATATCATTTATATGTTTATAAAGAAATATAATTTCCTAAAAAATTATCATGGGATCTGACACAAGGAGAAAGATGATGGTGCCTAGGGCACACCCAAAACTATTCAACTTGCAGAAACAATGTGGAATTAACACAACATAGTGAGAGAAGAGAAATGAAAAAATCCTTTCTATTAAATCATCAAAATCATTACATGGTAGGTTGTAAGGCCTTCCTGGTTACGGCCATACACATCACAATGTAATACAAATGATCTTCTTACATAGAGATCTCAAATCTTCAATATCTTAACATTTGCCTTCTTGCTCTAAGACTTTCTGCTAAACTAAGAACATACGTAAGAATATACAGAGGAGTCCAATAGAGAGTTCAACACTCAAATACAAAGGTGAGACCCAGATTTAGGTCCACATAGATCCCAATGAGAGACCCCACATCAATTCAGCCACAAAAATTAAATGTAGAAGTCGGCTAGATTAGGAAAACACATCTTGGGAAAGCATCACCGAAAATTAGTAAACCATCGGTAAAGCATACCCGAGAAACAGAGAAAATTATTAGTAAGGCATCACCAAAACTCATTGGGAAAAGCATAGCCAAAAATAGAAAACATGTCGGGCAAAGAGGTCACCGATATCTGTCAGTAAAGCCAAAACCTGAGAGACAGGAAACAACTAGAAAAACATATGTAAACTTCTTTTTGGTTGAGCAGGATTGCCAAGGACCCAAGATGCTCCTGTATCAAACATGTGGGGTTGAAAAGAAATGATTCCCTGAATCATGTATGAGGTCCAACCTAAAATAAATCCAACATAGATTGAAAAATCCAAGATGAGTCCTTAATCGGTATGTTTTTCCATTTTACCAGATATTCCATGTATTCCTTTCCTCTTGTACTTCTGCCAACTCTTTGTTTCAAGATCTTCTCAACTTCCTCTATCTATTTCTTAGGATAATCACTTGGTACTGTCACTTCTTCATTAGGTTCATGATATTCATACAATTCTAAAATGTTGAATATAGGTGATATATCCATGTCATCAGGTAATTCAACTTCATAAGCATTTCGACTGTCAAAACCTTCTCAGTATTTTACAAGGACCAAATTTCTTCATCTTTAGTTTCCTATATGTTCCAATAGGAAATATTCCTTTCTTCAAATGAACCATCACAACATCACCAAATTCAAATGTCTTATGTCTTCTTGATTACATCATCTTTTTTATTTCTGATTACTTTTCTCTAGCTTCTGCTTCACATCCTCATGCAATGTCTTCATAAATTCTACAAATTCCTCTGCTTCAACACTTCTTTTCTCTTCACCAACAATGTCTCTTAAATCTGATATACCTATAGGTTGTGTGCCATGAACAAACTAAAAAGGTGTCTTTTCAGTACTTCTATTTACTGAACTATTATATGCAAACTCTGCTTGTGCCAACATCAAATCCCAATTGCTTGGCGTGTCTCAAACTAAACATCTCAACAAGTTACCCAAAATTTTTTTTACAACTTCTGTTTGTTCATCAGTTTGTGGATGAAATGTAGAAACTATATTTCAACTCAGTATCCAACTTTTTCCAAATTTTTCTCCAAAAATATCTTACAAAATTGTTGTCTCTATCATAGATGATACTTCTTAGTAATCCATACAATCTGACAATCTCCTTAAAGAAAATATCTTCTATGTGTACTGCATCTTCTATTTTCCTAGATGGTATTAAATGTGTCATTTTAGAAAACCTATCCACCACAAAAAAATATGGAATCATTACCTCTTGCTATCCTCGGTAAGCCAAGAACAAAATCCATGCTTATATTAGTCCAAGGTTTCTCAGGAACAAATATCGGTGTATACAAACCAGTATTCTAACTTACTCCTTTTGCAACTTGACAGACTCCACAACTTTTCACAAATTTTTGAACATCATTATACAACTGAGGCCAAAAATACCTCTCCTTTAGCAAACTCAATGTTTTATCAATACCAAAATGTCCAGCCAATCCACTACTATGCTTTTCTTTTATCAGATTAGTTCTCATTGAACCTCTTGGTATGCACAACTGAATACCTTTAAATAACATATCTTCCTGAATGAAATAGTCTTCATACTTACTTTATTGATTTGAATTAGGTGCTCTAGACACTCTCCACTACTCTAAAAAATTAGGATCATCTTCATACAAATGCTTCATGTCATCAAAACCAATAACTTCAATTCTCATTTTAGTCAAAAAAGATCTTCTTCTACTCAATGCATCAACAAATCTATTAGAAACTCCAGTCTTATGCTTAATCACAAATTTAAAACTTTGCAAATACTCTACCCATTTCATGTGTCTCTGATTGAACTTGTTTTGAATACCCAAATACTATAAAGCCTTATGATCAGTATAGAACACAAATTCATTTGGCATCAAGTAATGTCTCCATTTCTTCATATCTTGCACAATAGCATAGAACTCTTGATCATAGACATAATATTTCCTTTTTACATCATTCAATTTTTCACTAAAGAAAGTAATAGGTTTACCTTCTTGAGTCAACACAGCTCCAATTGCACTTCCACTTGCATCACATTCAACTTGAAATACCTTATTGAAATCAGGTAAGGATAGCATACATAATTCAACAACCTTCAACTTTAAAGCTTCAAAATCTTATCAGCTCCACGTGTCCATTTGAATTCTCTTTTGTCACCTCTCATTGTCTTAGTCATAGAATTGCAAATAGAACTAAAATTTCTGATAAACTTTCTATAAAAACTTTCCAATCCATGAAATGATCTTACCTCAATAACATTCTCAAGTGTAGGGAAACTCAATGTAGCTTTAACCTTCTCAGGATCCATCTTCAAACCATCAGCTGAAATTTAAAAAAAAATCTAAATACACAAGCTCTTCTTTCATGAAGGAACACTTCTTCAGATTTATCAACAACTTTTCCTCTTTCAATCTCTACAATGCTTGTTTTATATGCATCAAATGCTCTTCTCTAGTCTTACTGAATATCATCCAAGTTTACAATCACACATTTATTCATTAATTTCTTCAAAAATTCATTCATCAATCTCGTAAATGTACTTGGTGCATTAGTTAAACCAAAATGCATAACCAACCATAGAAACCTTCTTTTGTCTTGAAAGAAGTCTTCCATTCATCTCCTTCTCTGATTATGATCTGATGATACCCACTCTTCAAATCAATGTTGGTAAAATACTTTGCTCCACTCAAAAAATCCATTATATCATCCATCCCTGTTATAGGAAACCTATACTTGACTATGATTTTGTTTATTGCTCTGGAATCAGTGCACATTCTCCATTCTTTTTAGGTGCCAACACAATAGGTACTGTACATGGGCTCAAACTTTCTCTGATTAAGCCTTTGTTCAACAATTCATGAACTTGGCGGTTAAGCTCTTCATTCTCCATTGGTGTTAACTGATGAGGTACTTTATTTGGTAAACTAGCTCCAAGAATCAAATCCATACAATGACTGATATCTCTGATTGGTGGCGAACCATTAGGTACATATCTGAAATGATTTCTTTGTATTCAATCAGTAACTTCTCAACTTCTACAGGTATGTCAACTTTTGCATTCTTACTTGGTTTGTTAGGAATCAAAGCATTAAAAATATCATTTCTTTTTGGATCCTTGACAAAATTCCTACCTTCCATTAGACAAAATTTCATAGATGTACATAACTCATCAACAGATTCTTCAACCAAAGGTAACAAATTTTTTTTCTTACCATCAACCAAAATAGAATATCTATTAAATATTCCATCATGTATAACATGGCTATAATACTTCCAAGGTCTACCCAACAAAATATGACAACAATCCATTGGCATAATATCACATAACACCTTATCATAGTACTTTCCAATTTTCAGATTCACAAAACATTGTTCACTCACCATTAATGTGTGCTTATCTTTGATCCATGAGATATGATAGGGCTTTTGATGCTTCATCCTTTCCAACTGCAACTTGGTAACCATATCTTCAGATGCTAGATTCTTCAAGCTTCCACTATCAATAATGACTTTCCAAACTTTTTCTGCAACTCTACATCTAGTTTTGAACAAATTTTTCCTAACATGATCTTGCTTATCCTTCTAAATCCATAGTATTCTTCTAATCATGAGGTTAGTTTTAGGTTCATTGGATGTCTCATCTTCAACCAAAGCATTTCTACTACTGCTACCAAATTTCTTCCTTGCATGTGTACACTCAAATGATTTATGTCCTTCTCCACAATTATAATAAGTTACTTGGAATCCCTTTCTGCTATAACCATCTCTGGAGTAATTGCCTCTTCCTTAGTATGAATTTCCACCCTTCTATTCAGTCTTTCCTTTGTCCTAAGATTTGTCTAAATTTGACTTATCTAGTTCAGGTCTACTATTCTCACCATGAGATCTACCTCTTCCTCTAGGGAATCTACCTCCTCTACCTCTTTGTCTTTGTTCATATCTCCTATTCAATTTCTCTTCAGCTTTTAGGGAAAATTGGTATGCCTCTTCAATGCCTTCCATCTTGATCAAACTGATCTCATCTTGTATTGAACTCCTCAAGCCATTCATATATCTTGCAATTCTTTCCACTTCATTTTTAACATGTCCAGATCTTATGTCCAATCTATAGAATTCTTTAGTATAGTCTTTGACTGACTTATCTTTCTGCTTCAAAATTTGCATTCTTTGAACTAGGTTAATCTGATAATCACAAGGAAGAAATTTTACTTTCAATTTGTTCACCATCTTATCCCATACCTTGATTTTGTCATTACCTTTCTTCTTTCTTTCCAATTGCAGATGTTCCCACCATAAGGATGCATGACCTTTCAGTTTTGTACATGCAATCTTGTCCTTCTTGTCTTCTGCAAAATTCTCATATTCAAAATATTTTTTCATCTCAGTGATCCATTCAATCAATTCATCAGGATCTATTTTTCCACTATACTCAGGAGGATTAAACTTAAGTGTGGACTTCAAACTTGTCAAAGCTGTCAGGAATATTTCCTCTTCTTGATCCATCATAGGTGCAAGTGTAGCTTCACCTTGAACCTCTTAAAATTCATCATCACTAACATCTTCAAGATGTCTTCCTCTGCAATGGGCCGTCTCAACAACTTCCAATCTTCCAGCCATCTGTCTAAGCATATCGGCGAGACCTTGATTAACATTTACTCTCCCATGAACCATCTTGAAACTCTCTGCAATTGTAGATTAGATTACAACCTGCCACCCTACAAAAAATATTCTTAGAGATTTCAAGAAGGAGCGATGAATCTTAACTCGCTCTAATACCACCTGATGCAAGGAGAAAGTGTTGGAGATTTTCTTCTGTGCAAATAATTGATTCTATGTTTGTCATTGATGACAACATATAATATACAATAGTGTTCTATATGTAATTATTAGTACAGATGTTCTAGAGCTATGTGTGTTCATTTCCATCATGTATACATGTTCTAGATGCTACATGCATTCACGCCAAGTCAGATATGAAGTTTTAGTTGAGTTATGCTAATCAATTATGATAGTTACAGAGACTAAAGACTATCTATGAAGAGCCAACATAATTACATTATTTCTTGAGTTGCACCTATCTTTGGGATATGCATGTCTGTATTCATGTGTAGTTATGAGTTAAAGATAATTATCTAAAGGTGCCAAACATGTTCTATCAGAATCATGAAGTTGGAGTTAACTTGGTGGAGCCAACTTTGTGAAGCATCATGTCTATTCAGTCTGAGTTGCATGTTTATAATCAAGTTGTGTGGATGATGTGGCTGACTAAAGAAGTATTGAAGGGACTCCTGGAACCAATGAATATCACATCCTTTGGAGAAGATACTTATAGTAGTTCATTTGATGAATGCTAAGTGTGAATGAGAAGAACAAAGACAAAAAATTATAGAACAAAATGTCCGTTGTTTTGGGATAGTAGAGAAATTCAATTCATCAAGAAAAGATCTATCTGAAGAAGAAGTGGAAGTATACAATACACTGGAACTGATCAAGATAGTAGGTCTACTCAAATAGTTCATCTATCTCATATAGTGTATATCTATTCTACTGAACATTGTAGCCTTCATCATTTTAGCAGTGAGCTTTTGGATAGTGAGTCCTCACCCCTAACAAGGTTACTTGTAAAAGACTCCTAACAGGGTCTGACCATTAACCAGGTCTCTGTACTTATTGCAATTTAAATAAAAACTCCTAACATGGTTGCAAGATCTCTTAATAGGGATAATTATACTCAAGTAAAGTTATTTGTGGGTGCTAATCCCCAACGGGGTTTTTACCTATTTGGTTTCCCCATAACCAAAATTGTTGTGTTCTCTATTGTGTTATTTGAATGTGCATTTTCTTTATGTTAATTTATATCTAAGTAAAGAAAAGAATTAAAGTAGTCGATAATTGATTCACCCCCCCCTTCTCTCACTTATCCTTTGGGACTATTCCAACAATTGGTATCAGAGCCAAGTACCTTGGAGAGAAAGCCTAACAGCTTAAGGTAGATCATATGGCATACTTTAGGAAAGAGAGCCCTAAGTTTGATGGAGAAAACTATCTTGACTGGAAGAACAAAATGATAACACATCTGTAGTGTGTTGGATTTGAGAATTATGATATTTCCAATCAATCAATTCATGTTCCCACCTTGAAAGACCTTGCAGAATAAGAATCTACAATCAAACAAAAGGAAGTGTTCACTCAAAATGCAATCGCCAAAGAAGCCCTAATTAGTGCCCTATCCGACAGTGAATTTTTTGAGATCAAGAAGGCAGATAAAGCATAGTCTATTTGAAAATACTTAGAAGATATGTTTGAAGGAGACATCCAAGTAAAGAATGTGCACAGAAAGACATGGAACAAAAGGTAAAACAACTTAGAGATTCTACCTAAAGAAAACATTAGAGCCTACAATCAAAGAATTAATGAAGCAGTTTCAGGTATCAGGAACAATGGTGGAGAAATTTCAGAAGACAATATAATGGAAAAACTAATGACCACACTAACAACAGACTATGAGAGCCAGATCAATATCTTAGATGAGACTATGAAATTTTCAAAAGACTTCAAGAGAGAGGCTTTGATTATAAAAATATCTACATTTGAGATATCAAGATTGAAGACAAAACCCAAAAGTGAGACAGCTTTCCAAGCCTCAGTCCACAGAGAGAAATCCATAAGCAGATCTAGTAATAATGAAGAAGTTGATACAGAACTAGAAGAAATAATTTCTATGATTGCAAAGAAAGAAAGGAAAGGTAAAGGGAAATATGAAGGATAGGTACCATTCAAATGTTTTTCATGCAACAAAGTTGGTCACTTTGCATCCAAGTGTCCTACAAGAGTCAAGAAGTTCAGATCAAATTACAAGCCCAAGTACACTAAGGAATGTTATCATGTTGAAGATGGTGTAATTGATGATGATTAAGGAGATTTACATTAAATATGTTTAAAATAAGCTTGAATAAATGGACAAAGAAGATGAAGATGAAGAAAAAGAACAAGAATTAGCATTAGTTTCAAAAGATGACATCAGAATTGACTAGATCATTGATAGCAAATGTTCACACCACATGACATGAGACAAAGAAATATTTGTACATTTGGAAAAATAAAAAGGTGGAATGGTTAGTTTGGAGATAATATCCTTAAACCTATCATAGGCAGAGGTTCTATCACCTTAGATGGAAAGAATAAGATAGATTATGTTATTTATGTTGATGGTCTACATCATAACTTACTAAATGTTGGACAGTTGCTTGATAAAGGATATCAATTGGAATTCAAAAACAACCAGTGCATCATTAACAATAAAGAAGGAGACATGATTGCATCAGGCTCAAAGACCAAAGGTAATTTCTTTTAGCTCAATTCAAAAGTAAGGTGTTTTTTAGCAAAAGTGGATGACAGTTGGCTATGGCACAAGAGACTTTGTCATATCAATTTTGACAACATAGTCAAGATAAGTAATGTAAACACAGTAAGAGACCTTCCAAGTATTGCAAGACCAGTTGAAACCATGTGTAGGGAATGTGTGATGGGGAAGCATGTGAGGACCTCATTCAAGAGAAAACAAGACTCTACAAAAAACAAATTAGATCTGATACATACAGACCTATGTGGACCTACTCAAAGAAGATCTTACTATGGAGAAAGGTATTTCATTTTGTTTGTTGATGATTTCTCAAGGATGATGTGGGCTATGTTCTTAAAAGAAAAATATGAAGCTTTTCAGAAGTTCAACATGTTCAAAGCTAAGGTTGAGAATGCATCTAGACTAAAGATAAAATGTCTGAGATCAGATAGAGGAGGATAATTCACCTCTAACCAGTTTTATGATTACTATGAAGAACATGGAATCAAGAGATAGTTAAGTTCACCTAGAACCCCTGTGTAGAATGGGATTGTAGAAATAAGGAATAGAATAATACTTGACACAGCACACACTATCATGATTGAAGGAAATGTTGCTCATACCTATTGGAGAGATGTGGTCAATACAACAGTCTATACTATCAATAGAATATAATTAAGGCCAGGCGCAGACAAGACACCCTATGAACTCTAGTTTGGTAACATACCTACTATAAAAATAATTTAGAATCTTTAGAAGCAAGTGCTATATCAAGAGAGATGATATCATTGGCAAGTTTGATGTGTGAAGCGATGAAGGTATTTTTCTTGGTTACTCTACTAAATGAAAAGCCTATAGATGTTTTAATCTAAGATTAAAGAAGATCATTGAAAGTACTCATGTGAAGATTGATGAGAATTTTATGATTCAAGAGAGATATTATGAATGTGCTCCTATGATTGAAGATTATCCTAGACCTATCAATAAAGACACATTTATTGAAGAAATCTTTGACTATATTGATGTTTCATGTAACAATCCTGAAGCAAGTGATGAAGAATCATAGATTATAGATGAAAGTATCACTCCTAAGAACTCAAAATACACATCCAAATACCACTCTAAGGAAGATATCATTGGAGATCAGAGCACAAAATTCTTGACAAGATCTAGAGAAAAAGGTTTGACTGCTGATGAAGAGGTATGCTTACTTTCACAGATTAAAATCTTAAGTGTTGAAGATGCGTGCAAAGATTCAGATTGGTAAAGTTCTATGCAAGAATAATTAGATGAAATAATCAAGAATGAAACATGGGAACTAGTCCCTAGACCTCATGACAAGAATGTTATTGGAACAAAGTGGATATTAAGGAACAAAATTAATGAAGAAGGCACAATGGTAAGGAACAAAGCAAGATTAGTATGTAAAGGATATGGACAGAGAGAAGGAATAGACTACACTAATACATTTTCCCCCATGAGAAGACTGGAATCTATCAAGTTGTATTTGGCCTATGCAACATTCAAGAACTTTAAGGTATACCAAATGGATGTCAAGTCATCTTTTCTGAATGGTGACTTAGAGGAAGAATTCTACATAGAGAAGCCTAAAGGATTCAAACTTTCAGATAAACCAGACATGGTATGCAAATTAAAGAAAGAACTTTATGGACTTAAACAGGCCCCAAGAGCTTGGTATGAGAGACTTGATGGTTACTTAACAAAGATAGGATTCAGAAACGGAGTAGTAGACTATAATTTATTCATAAGAGAGACAGATGAAGGATTACTACTCATTGTTATTTTTGTTGATGACATTATCTTTGGAGGTAATGAAAAACTTAGTGAAGAATAAAAATACTTTAGAATATTTGGAAGAAAATGCTATATCAAGAGAGATGATATCATTGACAAGTTTGATGCTACAAGCGATGAAGGTATTTTTCTTGGTTACTCTACTAAAAGCAAAGCCTATAGATGTTTTAATCTAAGATTAAAGAAGATCATTGAAAGTACTCATGTGAAGATTGATGAGAAGTTTATGATTCAAGAG
>MU223463.1:3727903-3788264 GCA_018584345.1 Thuja plicata
GATTAAAGAAGATCATTGAAAGTACTCATGTGAAGATTGATGAGAAGTTTATGATTCAAGAGAGATATTATGAATGTGCTCCTATGATTGAAGATGAGCCTAGACCTATCAATAAAGACACAATTATAGAAGAAATGTTTTACTATATTGATGTTTCATGTAACAATCCTGAAGCAAGTGATGAAGAATCATAGATTACATATGAAAGTATCACTCCTAAGAACTCAAAATACACATCCAAATACCACTCTAAGGAAGATATCATTGGAGATCAAAGCACAAAATTCTTGACAAGATCTAGAGAAAAAGGTTCGACCACTGATGAAGAGGTATGCTTACTTTCACAGATTAAAATCTTAAGTGTTGAAGATGTGTGCAAAGATTCAGAATGGTAAAGTTCTATGCAAGAATAATTAGATGAAATAATCAAGAATGAAACATGGGAACTAGTCCCTAGACCTCATGACAAGAATGTTATTGGAACAAAGTGGATATTAAGGAAAAAAATTAATGAAGAAGGCACAATGGTAAGGAACAAAGAAATATTAGTATGTAAAGGATATGCACAGAGAGAAGGAATAGACTACACTGATACATTTTCCCCCATGAGCAGACTAGAATCTATCAAGTTGTTTTTGGCCTATGCAAAATTCAAGAACTTTAAGGTATACCAAATGGATGTCAAGTCATCTTTTCTGAATGGTGACTTAGAGGAAGAATTCTACATAGAGTAGCCTGAAGGATTCAAACTTTTAGATAAACCAGACATGGTATGCAAATTAAAGAAAGCACTTTATGGACTTAAACAGGCCCCAAGAGCTTGGTATGAGAGACTTGATGGTTACTTAACAAAGATAGGATTTAGAAACAGAGTAGTAGACTATAATTTATTCATAAGAGAGACAGATGAAGGATTACTACTCATTGTTATTTTTGTTGATGAAATTATCTTTGGAGGTAATGAAAAAATTAGTGAAGAATTCACCAAAGAAATGAAAAGTGTGTTTGAAATGAGCATTATTGGACCTATCAAATATTTTCTTGGATTGAATGTAAAAAAAATAGACAAAGGCATATTCATAAATTAGTCTAAGTATGTGAAGGAGATATTGAAGACTTTCAAGATGGAAGATTGCAAATCAGTAAGCACCCCCATGATAATAGGAAGCAAGCTTTCTAAAGATGATGATTCCGCATTAGTTGATAAGACCCTATACAAGACTATGATTGGAAAACTCATATATCTTACTCAATCTAGACCTGATATTTCTAATGCAGTTGGCATTGTTGGAAGATTTGCAGCTGAACCCAAGCAAAATCACCTAATGGCCAGAAAAATAATATTTAGATACTTAAAAGGGTCTATTGGATATGGTTTATGGTAGCCTAACTCAGAGAATATACAACTTCATCTGTATATAGATGCAGATTAGGCAGGTTGTGTTGATGATAGAAAGAGTACATCAGGAGGACCAGTATTTCTTGGAGACAAATTGATCACTTCGACAAGTAAAAAGAAGAATTGTATCTCTTAATCAACAACAGAAGCTGAGTATGTTGCAACAACATTGAATTTTTCAACAATGGTTTGGATCAAACAAATTATTAAACACTTTGGTATTCAGATTGATTATCCTATTGTTATTCACTGTGACAACACTACTACTATCAGTATGTCAAAGAACCCTGTGATGCATGCAAATACAAAACACATTGAGATCAAATACCATTTTCTAAGAGAAAAATTTGCAGACAGAGAAGTAAATTTGGATTTTGTGGGCACTAAAGAACAATTAGCACATATTTTTACAAAGACATTGTCAAAGGATACTTTTGAGTATCTCAGTGAGAAGTTGGGATTAATTCCCTTTCCTGAGTCCGATTAGAATTTGCAGTAAGCACATCAGTTCTTGGTGACTAATGAATGGTTGAATACTCTATTTTTGGAGTAGTACCTGTACTTGATGGTGTTTAACACCCTTTGTCATTGATGTCAAAGGGGGAGTATTAGTAAGGGGGATCATATACTCTTGGGGAGTATACAGAGCAGCAGTAGTGAAGAGGGACTTTTGATGAGGATATTGAGAAGATTGTAAAAATAAGGAAGACACTTTGAGTTGATAACATCATATGTTTCCATCAATTTCAAAGGAGGAGATTGTTGGAGATTCACTTCTATGCAAGTAATTGATTGTATGTTTTTGATTGATGACAACATATAATATACAACAGTTTTTTGTATGAAATTATCAATCTAGATGTTCTAGAGCTATGCATGTTCATTTCCATGGTGTATAAATGTTCTAGATGCTATGTGCATTCATGCTGAGTCATATATTAAGTTTTAGTTGAGTTATGCTAATTAGTTATGACTGTTACAGAGACTGAAGACTATCTGTGAAGAGCCAACGTAATTACATTATTTCTTGAGTTGTGCCTATCTTTGGGATATGTTTGTTTGTATTCATGTGTAGTTATGATTTAAACATAGTTATCTAAAGGTGCCAAACATGTTCTATTAGAATCATGAAGTTGGAGTTAATTTGGTGGAGCCAACTTTGTGAAGCGTCGCATCTATTCAGGCTGAGTTGTGTATTTCTAATCAGGTCACATGGTTGATGTGGCCAACTAAAGAAGTATTAAAGGTATTAAAGGGACTCCTAGAACTAAAAAAGATCACATCATTTGGAGAATATACTTATAGTAGTTCATTTGATGAATGGAAAGTGTGAATGAGAAGAACAAAGACAAAGAAGTACATAACAGAATGTCTGTTGTTTTGGGATAGTAGAGACATTTCATTCATCAAGAAAAGATCTATGTGAAGAAGTGGAAGTATACAATACACTAGAACTGATCAAGATAGCAGGTCTACTCAAATAGTTCATCTATCAGATATAGTATATATTTGTTCTACTGAAGGTTGCAGCCTTCATCATTTTAGCAGTGAGCTTTTGGATAGTGAGTCCTCACCGCTAATAGGGTTACTTGTAAAAGACTCCTAACAGGGTATGACCATTAACCAGGTCTCTATACTTATTGCATTGTAAAGAAAAAATCCTAATAGGGTTGCAAGATCTCTTAACATGGATAATTATACTCAAGTACAGTTCTTTGTGGGTGCTAATTCCCACTGAGGTTTTTACCTATTTGGTTTCCCCGTAACCAAAATTGTTGTGTTCTCTATTGTATTATCTGAATGTGCATTTGCTTTATGTTAATTGATATCAAAGTAAGGAAAATAATTAGAGTATTTGATAACTAATTCACCCCCCCCCTCCCAATTATCCTTTGGGACTATTTCAATAGAAAGATGATGAGGCCTAAGGCACACCCAAAACCATTCAACTTGCAGAAATAATGCAAAATTAACACAACACAGTGAGAGAAGAGAAATTTAGAAATCCTTTCAATTAAATCATCAATTGATTACATGCTAGGCTTTATGGCCTTCCTAGTTACAGCCATACACATCACAATGTAATACAAATGATCTTCTTACATAGAGATCTTAGATCTTCAATATCTTAAGATTTGCCTTCTTGCTCTAAGACTTGCTGCTAAACTAAGAACATACAAAAGAATATATATAGGAGTCCAACAGAGAAGTCAGTACTCAAATACAAAGGTGAGACCCAGATTTAGGTCCACACAAATCCCAATGAGAGACCCCATATTAATTCAGCCACGGAAATTAAATGTTGAATTCGGCTAGATTAGGAAAACACATCTCGGGAAAGCATAAAAAAAAATCAGCAAACCATCAGTAAAGCATACCTGAGCAACAGAGAAAACTATCTATAAGGCATCACCAAAACTCGTAAGGCAAACCATCACCAAAAATAGAAAACACATTGGGCAAAGAGGTCACCGATATTCATCGGTAAAGCCAGAACCCGAGATATAGGAAACAACTAGAAAAACATAAGTAAACTTTTTTTTGGTTGAGAAGGATTGCCAAGGACCCAAGATGCTCCTGCATCAGGATCATTAGTTTAAAAAGAGTGTTCAATAAGTAAATTTAAATTGGATTAAATATAATAATAATTATAACATTTTAAGGTAGCTTGGACATTCTCTATCTTTATGTGAATGAAATCCTCGGTCTCCACAAATGTTATTGGAAATTTTTATGTGCTAGTAATATAGGAAAATCTAGGGAATGCTTCTAAAACATCACCAGTACTATTCGCTTCTGCATCCCCAAGTACATGTCCTCACACATATTTAGGCATGTGTTTGTTGTTAGAGGGTGCATTACCCAATGCCTACATGATATGTGTTTATGTCATTTCAGTAAAAAATATAGGCATCGATGATGGGGTTGGATGATGTTATGTATGTGCAGGAATATCAGGATTGACACTTGTACCAGCCACTACTCCCTAGGTAGTACCTGCAATACCTTGATCATGGCCAACAACATCATGAGAATGAAAAAATGCTATAAAAACAACACATATT
Source organism: Thuja plicata (assembly GCA_018584345.1). Classification (NCBI taxonomy): domain Eukaryota; kingdom Viridiplantae; phylum Streptophyta; class Pinopsida; order Cupressales; family Cupressaceae; genus Thuja; species Thuja plicata. The sequence continues at coordinate 3,732,368 of MU223463.1, forward strand.
TTAGTTCATGATATAAAAGAGTACAAAATATAAAACCATGAATGAACTTAGGTTTTAATTAAATATATCATTATAACTTTCTTTCAAGTTTCATGCTCTCTCAATCAATATTTTAACTCTTTCTCTTATCTCATTTGTTTGAGGCACCACAAATGATAACTGAAGAATTTCTTCATTGAAATTTTTTTGGGTCTTCCTTATCATATCCAAAGGGTTTGTGAAATATGGGATTTCATCATCGTATAATAGTCAATACACCTGCCCATGGATGATCTCCTCTACTACTGGCACCTTTCCCCAATCATCTTACTATGACAAAAATATTAAAAATAATATCAAAATTATCCCAATAAAATTATGGAAAAACATTATAATAAAGCATTTTCCTTGTATCTACTTTGTATAATAAAAATAAGGAAAACATGTTGGGTAGAAGTTCCTAAAGATGCATTGTGATCTGTGCACTTTGTCGGAGCCTTCTCCATATGATCAATGTCCCGCTATGACAAAATTTAAATACAAAAGGACATTACCAAAATGAAACCAATAGACTTATGAAAAAAACTTAATAATAAAGTCGTATATTGGAATATGTGTGATTTAAATGTGGTTATATCTTGCACTCAACCTACCCTCAATAAACCATTAACTTAGGGGCCAATAATCATCAAATTCAACAAAAAAAATGTGTGCAAAAACCTTAAAAACTGGCTTATTTCTTCCTAGATGTAGTGAGTTTTATTATTAGTAAGTTATCATCTGATTAGCACAAGAATTAGTGACTAGACTAATTCAAAATGGAAGATTCAAAATGAGCATGATGCATGAACTTGCATTCTTGTATCTCAAATCATAGAAATGATATGCAAAATGCAACTAAGTGTATTTATGAACTAGTATGAGACTAAATGCATATTTAATCGAGAAAATTTAGCAAATACCAAGAAATAAAACTAAGATTAATCTATCTAAGAACAATGCAAATGCTATTCTGGTATGAAGATGCTCTTCTAAAATTAGAATATTCTAGAATCAAAATGGCATTATAACCATACTCCAACAATGCATTCTCCTTGAACAAAAAGAGAGCTACCCCTTTTTATAGAAATCCCCTCAATGATCTGATTTTGATCTCAGAAAACCAATTGACAACACAAAGGAATCAAATTTAAGGTACCACATCCTACGAGATTGTTTCAAACCATACAGAGACTTCTTTAATCTACAAACCAAAGACTCTTTACCTTTTTGAATATAGTGCTTAGGCTATGACATATAGATCTCTTCATCCAAATCACCATGAAGGAAAGTTGTCTTCACATCCATCTATTCTATGTCTAAATCATACGATATTGCTAGAGATAATAGAAATATAATGGATGTAAGAATTTCAATAGGAGAGAATATTTCACCATAATCAATTTCCTCCACCTGTGAATACCCCTTTGCAACCAATCTGGCCTTATACCTCTCAACACTGCCATCTATACATAATTTCTTATTAAACACCCATTTTCTTCCAACAGGTTTCCATCCTTTAGGCAAAGGTACTAGGTCCCATGTTTTCTTCTTCTCCAATGAATCCATCTCATCATCCATGGCCTCAATCTAGGAACCTACATCTTCCATACCTATAGCCTCTTTCACAAATCTAGGCTCATCAGTGTTTGTAATCAAGGCATAAGCACAACTGGAATCTAACATAGAAAATCCAAACCTCTCTGGCTACTTTCTTTCTCTCATGGATCTCCTCAAGGACTAAGGTTGAGGTTTTTCTACCTCTTCTTCTAAATTTTTAGAGCTTCTAGAGCTCTCCTCATCATCAGATCTATCATGGTCTCTCTATTCAGTCTTCTCAGGGGTAGGAGGCAACTAAACAACATATTCTTTCATTTGTTTTTCATCTAGCTATAGAAAAATAGGAGAAGGTGTTATCTCTCTAAAAATAACATTTCTACTATACAACACCTTACCAATCACAAGATCCCAAAGCTTGTATCCTTTCACATCAACATTATAGCCAATGAAGATACATTTTACAACCTTATTTTCCAACTTAGATCTTCTCTCCTTAGGCACATGTGCATAAGCTTCACAACCAAAAACACAAAGATGTCTAACTAAAGGCTTCTTACCAAACCACACCTCCAAGGGTGTCTTACCAACAAGAGATGATGTAGGAGATCTATTAACCAGATAGAAAGCAGTGGCCACAGCTTGAGCCCAAAACCTTTGTTCGAGGCCAGCTCCACTAAGCATAGTCCTAGCCTTCTCCATTAGTGTCCTATTCATTCTTTCTGTAACTCTATTTTGTTGTGGGGTATAAGGAGTTTTCTTATGACTCTTGATCCCTCATTCTTTACAGAACTATTTAAACTCTACCGAAAAAAAATCACCACCATTTTCAGTTCTCACACACTTAATTCTTTTACCAGTCTGGTTCTCTACGAGAGCTTTAAATTCCTTGAACTGATTAAAAAATTCTATCTTGATTTTAAGGAAATAAATCCATGTCCTTCTACTATAATCATCTATAAAAGATACAAAATATATATATTTGGAGAGTGAAGGAACTTTAATAGGACCAAACACATCCAAATGGATAAGATCCAAAATACTAGAATACTTGTGAGAATAGGAGTAAAACTGAACATGATTTTTCTTACCATAAACATAGTGTTCACAGAAGTTGAACTCGAGACGAATCATTTAACCCCTCAATGAAGTTTTTATTTTTTAGGGTTCTGAGACCCTTCTCACCAATGTGGCCAAATCTCATATGCCACAACATTGTCTTTTCTGTAGGAAGTTTACCTTCCAAAGTATTAGCACCCTTAGGTAGACTTGATGCACTACTATCGGAACCCATTACCATAGACTTCTTCACTACTGGTTCAGATGGTGGAGATTAAGTGATTGCTTCTCTCTTCCTTGAGACAAAATAACTATTGCACTGTGAAGTGCAAGCATCCAACTAAAACAAGGTACCTCTCCTAGTACCTTTCGCAAGCACTATAGCTCCTCTAATCATCTTGCATCCATCTTTCAAAAAAACAAATTGCACACATGCATCATTCAACATACTTATAGATAATAGGTTTCATACAAAACCTGGGATGTGTATTACCCCATTGATCCCCTTTACTCATCCATCAAGGAATTTGATAGTGACTCTTCCTCATCCAACTATCTCTAGGTGAGAATCATCACCTAGGTACACCTTTCTACCATCAAACTCCTCTTACTTTGAGAAAAAACTTCAATGAGAGGTCACGTGAAAAGAAGCACCTGAGTTAATCAGCCACACATCATCAAATCCATGAGTGGCCAAGGATGTGATAAAAGCATCACCATCTTCTTGAGATTTTTTAGAATCTGAATATGGGCTTTTCTTCATCTTCTTTGGCTCTTTGCAGTCCTTACGGAAGTGCCCAGTCTTACCATAGTTCCAATATGTTACCTTAGACTTTCGAGGAGTCTTAGAGTTCCCATGGGATTTGGATCTACCCTTTTTAGACTTATTGTCATTTTTCTTTCCTTTGTCTTTGGATCTACCACGAATAGCAAGGGCTTCCTTGGTTGAATCAAAATTATTTCTTTGCATCTCTTCAAATAATAGGGAAGAAACCACATCATCCATTTGGAAAGTGACAATAGTACTCCCAAGGGCCATAACAAGATGGTCCCATGAATCCGGCAAGGAACATAGTAGGGTCATACATCGATCCTCCTCCTCTAACTTGACACCAGTTGATGTCAACTGTGCAAATAGCATGTTAAACAAATTCAGGTGATCTACAATGGATCCTCCTTCCTCCATTATTAGAGAATAAAACTTCTTTCTCAGGAAAAATTTGTTCACTAAGGACTTGGTCTGATACATAGACCCAAGCCGTGTCCACAATTTGTTTGTTGTCTTCTCATCGAGAACATTTAGGAGAATAGAATCTGCTAGAAAGAGTCTAATGAGACCCTTAGCTTTCTGATCCTTGAGATCCCAATCTTCTTGAAGCATGTTTACTGGTTTGATATCATTATCATCTGCCTCCCATACATCATGGTCTATGAGCATGTCTTCCATCTTGAGTTTCCACAACTCAATGTTTATGCCATTGAACTTTTCCACCTCCATTCTATTGTATGAAGAACCTGTCATCTCTTCCTGCAATAAGGTTTTGAATATTGTGCAACAATACTCCCACTAAATTGGAGATCCCATACCCTAACAAATAGAACCAAAACTAGCTAGGCTCTGATACCAACTGAAAGGAAACTAAGTGTGCAGAAAATAGTTCCCTATGCTAAACTCCCAAGAAGAGGATCGTGCAAATTCAAATTTAACCCTTAGCAATTATAGAATGATAATACAATAACATGCATACATAGAAAAATGAGAATGACACAATGATTTACCTTGGGGAAAACCTTTCGGTAAAAAACCCCAGCACTTAAAAACCTACACAATGTATTAATCAAAACTAATACAGTTTACAATACACTTGCAATGCAAGTTCTTTGAGGAGATAATCAACACTTGAAGATAAATTTGGTAGCATAAAAACATTCCAACAATACACTAACTTCACTCAGATTTGCAACCCTAAAAAGTGCTTATATCATGCACTTCACTTTTTAGGGCAACTTCCAAAACAAGCCATATTAGGGTTTTACCATTCTTTGAGAAAATAGGAACCCCGAACCCCATGATTGCATAAGAGTGTAGAGTACTCAATTGATTAGTTGCCACATGTCTTGCATGTCTTCACCCATCATTGAAACTCCCACAATTAACCCTTACAAATATTAATGACCGTCATAGGAATCCATCATAACCGTTTCAGTCATGATTATCTTACACATTGTCCAAAGTGCCAAAATTTGGAAAATATCAAATGTAAGGAAATATACAAGGTTGAGACACCTTATTCCTAACATATAGTATTCAAAAGTCTCCAAATTGTGTTTATCACCGGTCATATGGTGAGTGCAGCCACTATTAATGATCCAAACATCATTTTTACTAACTTTAGATATGAGTGCAGTTTCTACATACCTTTTTTTCTCTTCATCTGAATCATCCTTCATGGCTATAAATACCATCTCAATGTCTTATTCAGATTCAGTGTCAGTATGGTCAGCTTTTTTCTCAGCTAGGTGACAATATTTCTTCACTTTTTCCTTGTAGTCTCGGGGGTCTTTTCTATCAGGCTGTCGGTTACTTTGGTAATCCTTGTTATCACCTCTATCGAAATTCTTCTCATATGAGCTATCATTACTTCTATCATCTTTTATTTTATTTAGACATCTTGCAACAAAGTGTCCAACCTCTTTACAATTAAAACATACAAGTGGTAATTTAGCTTTGTATCTACCTTTTCCTCTCTGCAATCTTCTTGCCATTAGTGCTTCAATCTCATCAAGTCCTTGATCGTCATTATCAGTTTCACTGTCATTTCTAATAGCATGTCTATGACTTGAATTGCTTATTTTCAATGAAGATTTGAATTCAAATTCTATAGATGGTAAGACACTATTATCAAAGTTATTCATCTCAAATGAAATCAGTCTACCAATTATACTATCTAGAGTAACTGCATTGTTTGGAATTCCTCTCATTTCTTGAATAGCAGAAAATCTAATAGAATATATAGGCAATAAGGTTCTTAAGATTTTACTTGCCACTGTCTCCTCTTCAATTACCCCTCCAACTCCTCAGATAGCATTGACTACCTCTTTGATTCTACAGCTATACTGAGTGATTTTTTCTCTTTCTTTCATTTTGAGGTCATCAAACCTCCATCTTAGGCATTCTACCTTGGCTCTTAGTACATTTACATCTCCTCCATGTACTAGCTTCAACTTATCCGATATTTTCTTAGCAGAGGTGCAGGTTTTGACATCTTCAAAATCAACATCAGAGAGTGATGAGGTAAGTTCTATCATCATGTAATTATGCTCATGATTTTCTTTTAATTTCTCCAGAGTATGAGGTCGTGTAGGAAACACATATTCAGTATCCAGGTATTGAGTAACATCATTTCCAGTACCAGATAGGTGGAGTCTTATTTGGCTTTGCCATGATGCAAATTTGTCCTTATTCAACTTGGGTACATCTCATCTATTTATATTGTGATCTTTTTCTTTGAGCTGTTAAACTCATTTTCTAAGCACACAAGCTCTAATACCAATTGTTAGTAATATCTGAGAGGGGAAGGGGGTGAATAAGTGGCCTCAAAAATATTTCCAATAATCAACCCAAAAACTTAGTACCACTGTATTAAGCCTCTAGTTATCTTATGTCCTATAAGATGAATGCCTCAAAATAAAATTATCAAATTATTACTACTCGGAATGCTTTGTAAAACCTTATATTGTATGTTTACCGATTAGCAGTCTTATTAATTTACCGAAAGACAGTAAATTATCTAGAGTATAAAAATAAATCTAGTTAAGGTATGTGTAATGAAAAACACTAAAGTAATGACTCATAAACACAATGACACATGGATTTTTAACGTGGAAAACCTATTAAGGGAAAAACCATTTGGGACCGATAACCCAAAATTTTCACTCTTCTAAAGTGAGCTTGGTGAAGAGCCAACCATGTTAAAGGTTACAAACACGCTTTTAGGTGTGCCCTTGTTAGAGGATTTAAAATTTTAGTCTGTCACTTGATATCGGGCATCTTTATGCTACCTTCCTTGATCAAACACTCACTTGGCCTATCAATAGGTATCTGGAATCTCATGTTGGAATTAATGGGAAGTGTGTACTGAGAGGGGAGGGGTGAATCATTACCTCTAAAACTTTTTCTTCATTTAACCTTAATCCTTTAAGCTATTAAATGTTTATCCAACCATCTGTTCTACACTCTCTTGATGCAAGATATATCAATTCATAAACTTAACATACATGTGAACATTCATAGAAACATTCATGAAAGTAATTGACACATAACACAAGACATGATATTGTAGAAAACTCATGTGAGGAAGTATAAACTGTGGTGGGGATGGCAACCATAAAATATTCACTATCTGCAGATTGGAAGGGGTCGGTTAAGGCTTAACATTTGATCACTTCTGATGATCTACCTTGTTAGGATTATCTATGGAGACCTGTTAAATTCTATAATGGGGAAAATTGTGTGTTTTACTTAAAATGTAAAGGATTGAAATAGAGATATGTTTATTAAAAATTAAAATGTATTTAGAATGAAATTTTTGATTGATTATTGATTATCTTCAAATGTAAGGTGTTGATGTGTAAATTGTTCTTTAAGTTGCCTAGATTGTATTGAATTCCTTAATCTTAATTGAATTGTACTGATTAAGTATTGCAATTTTAATTAAGGAGAAGATAAGATGCTCCTTTTTATCCTCAAATTCTTAAATGGAAGATCCAAGTTGATCAACCCAAAGGAAGGGCTAATGCACAAATGAATCAACTATTTGGAAAGGAGAAAAAGAAGGATGTCTTAAATTTTGTAAATTGATTAAATGAATATGCTTAATTATAGTAGTTGAAATTGATAGGAAGAAGAACCAATCTTACAAAGTTTCAAATCAAAGGATGCTATTTTCTAAGGTCTATAGACTATTTCTGGAAAACCTGACAGTTGATCCCGAACCAGAATGCGGAGATGAACAAAATGCAGAAATATTTTTCCATTTTGATGTCATTTTATGAAAAAAGGTCAATCTTGACCCACAAATGTCAACCCTAACCCAATAATTTCAACCCTAACATACACAAGTCTGACAAAAAATCTATTCGCGCCATCTGCAACAAAGCCAAAAAGGATATCCAGATCTGGTCTCAAAACTGCAATCCTGAACCTATTCCTATAAGAAAAAGAGGATTGTTTGTTGTGGGGGAGGGGTTTACCTTAGTCAAACCCTAATTTAGAAATTAACCTTGAAATAAATAGAGTGCAAAATGTTAGCAAGTAGTAGAATTGAATCTAACAATGAAGCTATGATATTCAATGGATATGTAATCGTAATTTGAATGTATGTAAGTATGAAAGTATGAAAGCATGAATTCAATAGAAACCATAAACCTCCATGATTGTATGCTTGAAATACACCTTGAAGAGATAATGAAAGAGTCTTGAGGATGCATGAAGGATCTTGAAGGAAGATCACACCACCATGATGGCTAGATCTAGGGTTTGAATGATGAATCTTGAATGCTTGAACCAAATCCCTTCAAAGGCTTGAAAGCTTGAATCCTTGATCTTCAATGGAGAACTTGAATGCTTGAGAGAAAGACTTGAACACCTTGAGAGCTTGGAAATATGTAGAAAAATGGATGCTTTTACTTTTTATTCTTGAAAAAATCTTGATTAGAGCTTTTTGCACCTAGAAGACTTAGAGGAAATGAGAGAGAAATGCTTCCTTTTATATAAAACTAGGGCACAATATTCTAAGAAGGATGAAATAGGATAATTAAATTCCAATTAGACCCATGCCCCTATAAAAGGACCTATATTAAATATAATTTAGGAATCAACACTTCAGAACCTGAAATAGCCAACCCATAAGCGGGAAAACTAAATTTTTGAAGACCCTCGGCAGCCGACAAGTTTCCTGATTTGAAAGGGGGACCCAGGTCAAGGTCGAGGTTGAACCTAACCTAGGTTAGGGTCAAGGTTGACCTTGAACTAGGTCAAGATTGAGGTTGACCTTGACCCATGGGATCATAACCCCTGGAGAAAGTCCCAGGTGGGATAGAAGGTGCCTAGAGAGGCCCAATCAGGGTCCTAAACAGGCACAGAAGCAGAGGATGATGCAGAAATAGGAGGATGATATAATGGAGGCCAAAAAAATTCCCCTAAGGAGGGATAAATTCTCTTAACATGGAAGTGCTTCCATTTTAAGATGATACATTAAGCCCCCACTTTAGCAACAGTATGACAATCGAATGTGCTCACGGTAAACTTAGAGGAAAGACACCGGTGGATTGCAACAAAGTAGAATATCACTAAGTCAAAGACATGAGTCCTTAGAAAAAGGATTCTAACTTATCATACATACATAAAGGTATGGAATATAAAGAGAAATTCATCATAGAAAACATACATAACTACACAAGACAAGAACAACATCATAAATAACATAGCTTCATGATCTAATCCTACTAGCATGAAAGTGAAAGAGAGAAAAGGGATAGTCATTACCTCAACTAGTAAGATGCCCACCTTACTATGAATCACCAAGGAGGGAGAGCCCTCAACAGGTTAACCCATAAACTGTGCTTGTAATTGTAAATGTGTCTTCTGACATCTTTTTGAAAAATATCCATAGATCCACATTCTTGTATCACTATGGAATATAAAATGCATGTCCATTCAGGATTTAGAAACTTATGTGCGTTACCTTTTGAGGATTTAGCATATTGAAAAATAAATGGGTGTGCATCTCTTCAGGATTTAACAACTTATGTGTGTTACCTTCCAAGGATTTAGCAAAAGTAAAAAAGTAAAAATGTGTGTCTCTTCAGGATTTAGCAACTTGTGTGCATTACCTTCCAAGGATTTAGCAAAAGTAAAAAAGTAAAAATGTGTGTCTCTTCAGGATTTAGAAACTTGTGTGCGTTACCTTCCAAGGATTTAGCATGCTGAAAAATGTAATTAAATGTAAATTATAGTACAAGGGAGACCCTATATATGCCCCCCTCCTTATCATGACTAACCACTAGGCAGGATAAGGAAGAGGAAGAGGATACCTGCTTCACAAGGTAAGGAGATATCCATCTTGACAACAATGTATACCATATTCTTAGCGAAGAGCCTTGACCCTTAGATCCAAGAACATAGATAATCATGAAATGGATATGTCACTTATGGATAAAGGATCCTCAAAGAGGAAGAGATCTTATCAACAAGAGCCCTACCAAAGAGGAGTGCTTAGGATAAAATGTCATCTTTGAAAATAAAGAGGTACCCAAGATTCAGCCATCAAGCTCCTTGCAATGAAGAGGATGAGGAATCTTCAAATGAAGAATAACAAACTCTAACCACAAAGCAAGGGCAAGAGTTTATAAAGAACATAATTTGAAAAATAAAGAAGAGGAAATGACCTAAGAAAATCACCTCCCAAACAAGAAGGTTTCCATGGTCAAAACATAGATCTTTATAAGGAAAATAATGTTTGCAATATAAACAAATGCCACTAAGCTAAGAAAAGTAGATCCTTATATAGAGGTAGAAGGAGAAAATACCTTGCCCCCCCAGGGATGATGGCAAGGGATATATCAAATTATATCAATAAAATTATAAAAATAATATATATCCTACAAAACAGATGTCCTAGAACGAATATCATGAGTGTAGGAAGTTATAAGGATAGAATGCAGAAAGAATAACCAATTATACTCAAAACAACATTCATGCAAAAGAGTATAATGGATCCTATAAGACTAGAAGAGGATACCTCTTGCCCCCTAGTGTAAGAGACAAGAGGAGAAACATAGTCTAATTTGTAGAATATGGAGGGGAATACCCTATGTCAAAATTATGAAGAAATTGTAATACCGCTCGAGAATAAGATATAATTCCACGAGAAGCTCTATCTCTAACATACAATTTGAAATGCACACAATCAGAAAGTAAATGTTTATTACTATTATGGAAGGGACATTTGTACTTGTGTAAAGCATTTTTTGGAATAGGTTGAAAGTTTTATTTCTTGGAATTCATTAGTTGGACATACACTTTCTTAGCCACACCTTGAGGAGTATTAGGATGATCTAAGGTAGGTGTTGGAAGAAGAATATCAAGAGGAGGAAGATAGTTAATATCAGCCACATGAAATTGAGAAGATGAATAACCTATAACATGCATATCATATTTAGGAGATACATTGATCAGGTTTTTAACGCCATGTTCATTAACACCAAGCCCTAAACCGTTATAACCTTGTTTATCTACCATAGTGTATCCAGTAGTATACCTATCTTGCATAGCATTTATGGGAGATGATTGATTATGATGCTCATTAGAGAATGTTGTATAAGGTGGAACAATGGTTTTGGGAGAAGTTTATTTGGATTTCCCTTTATTATCACCATGGATAGGATAAGAAGGAGAAGGTAAATCTAGGAATTCTTGCACATCCTCATCTTGTACGATACTTTGAGCCTTAACAAAAGTATGAAAAGAACTAGGGATGGAAGATGGAAGAATATGAGTGGGATTATTAGAAATGATTGGATTAGGAAGATTAGGAAGATTAGGTAATGAAGTACCATCTACCAAATTCTTCACATAATTTAAAAGAGCTATAAGTAAACTACACAAATCCTTAATTAAAGTTTTGAAAGTAGGGACACTAGTATTGGTCAATCTTAGAATAGCATAAGCAAGTGCAACATGAAGATTAAAAAACATGATAAAGTGGATGGCGCTCTCATAGACATCATAGGTACTATAAAGAGATACTAAAAGCAGTATAATGAGAAGAATAGTCATACACCAAAAGAATTTCATAATGCAAGAAGTGTTTTTGTATTTATGAATGCAAATTGTAACCTAAGATGTAAATCTAACACCAAAGAGAAGGAGTTGTCTATCGCAGGTTCACCAAAATGTAACAAGGAGAATCATGTGTGTTACTTAAAATGTAAAGGATTGAAATAGAGATATGTTTATTAAAAAGTAAAATGTATTTAGAATGAAATTTTTGATTGATTATTGACTATCTTCAAATGTAAGGTGTTGATGTGTAAATTGTTCTTTAAGTTGCCTAGATTGTATTGAATTCCTTAATATTAATTGAATTGTATTGATTAAGTATTGCAATTTTAATTAAGGAGAAGATAAGATGCTCATTTTTATCCTCAAATGTCCAAATGGAAGATCCAAATTGATCAACCCAAAGGAAGGGCCAATGCACAAATGAATCAACTATTTGGAAAGGAGAACAAGAAGGATGTCTTAAATTCTATAAATTGATTAAATGAATATGCTTAATTATAGTAATTGAAAAGGATAGGAAGAAGAACCAACCTTACAAAGTTGCAGATCAAAGGATGTTGTTTTCAGAGCTATGTAGACTATTTCTGGAAAATCTGACAGTTGATCCTAAACCAGAACGCGGAGACGAACAAAACCTAGAAATCTTTTTCCATTCCGATGTTATCTTATGAAAAAAGATCAACCTTGACCCAGAAATGTCAACCCTAACCCAATAATTTTGACCTTGACCTGCATAGGTCTGACAAAAAATTTGTTCATGCCATCTGCAAGAAAGCCAAAAAGGGTATCCAGATCTGGTCTCAAAACTGCAATCCTGAACCTGTTCCGGCAAGAAAAAGAGGATTTTTTTTTGTGGGGGAGAGGTTTTCCTTAGTCAAAATCTGATTTAGAAATTAATCTTGAAATAAATAAATTATAGAATGCTAGCAAATAGTAGAATTGAATCTAACAATGAAGCTATGATATTCAATGGATATGTAATTGTAAATCGAATGTATGTAAGTATGAAAGCATGAAAGCATGAATTCAATAGAAAACATAAACCTCCATGATTGTATGCTTTAAATCCACCTTGAAGAGATAATTAAAGAGTCTTGAGGATGCATGAAATATCTTGAACGAAGATCGCACCACCATGATGGCTAGATCTAGGGTTTGAATGATGAATCTTGAATGCTTGAACCAAATCCCTTCAAAGGCTTGAAAGCCTAAATCCTTGATCTTCAATGGACAACTTGAATGCTTGAGAGAAAGACTTGAACATGCTGAGAGCTTGGAAATATGTAGAAAAATGGATGCTTATACTTTTTCTTCTTGACAAAATCCTTATTAGAGATTTTTGCACCTAGAAGACTTAGAGGAAATGAGAGAGAAATGCTTCCTTTTATATAAAACTAGGGCACAGTATTCTAAGGAGGCCGACATAAGATAATTAAATTCCAATTATACCCATGCCCCTAGAAAAGGACCTATATTAAATATAATTTAGGAATCAACACTTTGGAACCCGAAACGGCCGACCCGAAAGTGGTAAAACTAAATTTTTGATGACCCCCGGCAGTCGACAAGTTTCCTGATTTGAAAGGGGGACCCAGGTCAAGGTTGAGGTTGACCTTGACCTAGGTCAGGGTCAAGGTCAACCCTGACCTAGGTCAAGGTCAAGGTTGACCTTGACCCAAGGGGTCAGAACCCCTGGAGAAAGTGCCAAGTGGGATAGAAGGTGCCCAGAGAGGCTCAATCAGGGTCCTAAATAGGCACATAAGCAGAGGATGACGCAGAAATGGGAGGATGCTATAATGGAGGTAAAAAACATCCCCTTAGGAGGGATAAATTCTCTTAACATGGAAGTGCTTCCATTATAAGATGATACAAATTCTACTCGGTTAAGAGCTTTAGCCACACTGTTGAGTGTGCACTCAGTTAAGAGATTTATAATTGGACTGTTAAATCCACCTTCCTTGAAATGAATTTTACACTTTGCTCCACTTTTTAGAATGATAGAAAATAAAAAATTGACCTGGTAAATACAATCTCATATTTATAATATAGATCCATTTAAGTTTATATGAATAATATTATCACCTTATATGATTGAGTAATACCTTTGATTCTCAGTAGCCTCTGTTCTTGGTTCTTGCTAACCAAATTCACCTTTTACTGTTCTGGTTCTTGAAACCTTCAATCTGATCCATAGATGTGCTTGTAGGCTTCATTCATCCTCTCTTTTTTATTAACATGATTTTTATGAATGATTGCATCATCTATTTATAAGATGGATTGATATCATTAAGTTTCATGAAAAACAATGTTAACTCTAAGATCAGGTTTACAACTTTTACCTTGATCTCCTTGTGTATGTGTTTTTAATCAGTTAGACTGATTAAAGCACTTACATTCATGTTTCTTGTCCCTAAAGAAATGGATTTAAAAACAAATCAATATTCTATAAATAGAATACAACTATTTTATCTAACATGGAGGTCAGATCCACCTTTTGTGGGCTGCGACTGATTCTCAGTTTTTGTTAGTCGGTTATGCTATGTAGTTTAGTTTACTATCTTTTAGTTTTGTAATCTGAGTTCTATCTTTTGATTTTCACTATATCCTACATGTCAGGTTCCTGTATCAAGTTCCTCTTTATCCTTCTGCTTTGGAGTTTCGGTGTACACACAAAGTTTGTGTTATCGGTTCACTTTGTACTTAGCCATTTTCAGTGATCCCTTTATATCCAATTTTTGGTTTTCTTGTTGTTCTGTCTTTTGATCTATGCTTACTGAAAGTGTTGTTTTCATACTAATGGAAAATTAATGTCATCAATCTCCCCCTTTAACATTAGTATAAAAAATTGATATGTGCAAAATACTAACAAAATTTTAAGTATGTACAACATATATATTCCTTAGTAATTTTATGACTCCCCCTATGTATATGTCAGTATAGTACTGTATACTACCTACCTATAGGTACATATCATATACATATCATTTTTCCCATATACATATCATTTTCCCCCTTTTTGATATTAAGGGAAAAGTTCTATACCTTATAGCTTATCAAAAATGTGGGAGTGTGAAGACTTCATGTCTTCAATCATTTTCTCCCATTGTTCCTTCAAGTTATCTGGAGCCATGTGCTCAAGTGTGATCTTGGGGTGCATATCATAGATCTTGTCTACTACAAGCATCTTGTGGGTTTCTATAATTTTCCTTGCCGAACTGATATGCTATTCAAGTAGTGTAAGATTTGGTAGAAGTTGAGCTTGGAGATCGACAACTTCTTCCCTGAAGTGTGTCTCTGCTTCCCACAATTCCTACCTTAACCTTTTTATCTCTATGATCTTCTCATAATTCAGCTTTATTGCATTGTCTCCATCAGTGGTTAAGCTTTGAGCACTGTTAGCTCGATCTGTATCTAACTTTGCTATGTTGTCACTATTCTCTTTAGTGAACTTTTCTATTGTGCTTAGTTGGTGAATCAAGGAACTAGCTTCAATTATAATTGGATCTAATTCAATAATGAATTCTAACAGCTTTACCTTGTTCACTGCCACTTCTTTGTTGATGTTCTCAATTATTTTTTGATGGTACTTCAGCTCTTCTCTCTCTTCAATTTCCTTCTCCGCATCAATGTTTTGTGTTTTAATTGCTTCAGTGAGAGTGGCTAGTTGATGAAGAATTGGTTTACTTTGATCAACATCAATGTCTAGTAAAATCTGGTCCAAGATATCCCTAGTTGTCTTAATTACAATGGAGTCTCAGTTTTATTTCCTTAGCTTTTCCTCTAATGCCTTCCTTTGGCATATGTCACCATATTATTGTAATGCTTCAAAATCAAGTGTAGTCAGGTCACATTTTGGTATCTCAATGATTTCATCCAAAGTGACTTCCAACTTATTCTTCTTAGATTTCTTCTTATTCTTTTATTTAGCACTTGAGTGCAGTACCATTGCCAATTTATCATCTATCTAAGTTGTGCTTGATGAAGTTACTTGTTGTGCTTCTTTTTGTTGCTTTTTCTTGGTTTCAGCTTCTTAGTTTTCTATAGACGTATCCACATTAAACTTTACATCATCAGTAGAAACCTTTTTAGTATCCTCAGTAGTGCCATATTTGGGTTTGTCTCCTTCATCCGTGTCCTTATGCACTTCATCTTTCTTTGTCTGTGCATCCTTCCCTGTTGTATCTCCATTAGTTTTCTTTGTGTCTCCTTTTGCAACCTTGGTATTATCAGTTAAATTTTGAGTGTGTCTAATTTCCTTCTAATCATTGGTGTTATCTTTATTCCTTCTTCTTCTACATCCTCAAGAATTCTTAATTCTTTATCATGTGACTTGTCTTTTTCTTGAAGAATATTGATAGCTTGTATCAATATTGGCATGTTTCCTTGTATGTTCACATGTGCATTGTCAACTATTATGTTCTTCTCATTGGTTGAGTCCTTTGTAACATTGACATATTCATCTTTATTTTCTTCTTCTACTGGATCATTGGTGATGTCAATGATTGTTTTGTTCACAATGTTGTCATTTTTGGTGTCAGGCCATGACTAATGTACAACATCCATGCTTTTTTTTTGGTTTTGTCTTCTTCTTCCTTGTCTAACTCAATAGATGTATCATCTTCTATATCTTTTACTAAGATCTGTTCTTGAGTTTCCTTAACATCTTTCTTTTGTAGGTCTTTCTCGGGGCTTTCTTCCTCAGTAGGGTTGTTTAGAATTTTACACCATTTCTTTTGGCTTTCTTTCTCAAGATCTATAAGCTTCCCTTCAAGAAATTTGTAGGCTGTCAACTTGGGTGAGAACTCCTTTTTGTGTTTCTCCATCATCTCATCAATTTATTTTGTCTTTGAGTCAGAAGGAAAGAGAGTAACAAGTACTCTTTCTCTTATTTCCTTCTCATTTTTCAAGGCAAATGTCCATCTAGCATATAATCTGTCCATTAGTTCTCTTGGAACATCACTACCTTTAAATTGAATTGGTACATATTTGAATTTATACATTTTTGTAATGACTGCATCTTCAACTTTGTTCTGATCTTCTGGATCAAGTTTTAACCATCTTCTAATCTTAGAATCTGTGATAAATCTTGGATTTGCAATAAATTTGCATACCTCTGATGACATTAATTTTTCTATTAGTACACTTATTGAAAAACATTGATAGAGATCATCGGTACAAGCACTACCGGTGGACCACAAGCATTACCGATAGATAGCGAGCATAATTGACAAAACAAAAGGTCACGAGAAAATGCTAAGTATGAAATTGACCAACGAACACTGACAAGTGTTACACTAACAAAATTAATAGGACATCACTAACGGGTCAATAACATAACATGGAGATCATCATCGATGATACAGTTTTGAGAACAAAATTGACAAAGAAGAAAAGGCATACCCGACGACCAGTTCAAGAAAGGAACACCGACGACAAAGAAAACTGACCATCAGAACTAACAGTCAGTTAGAGAACCCAAAAAAAGTGGATTTGAGATATACACGTTAGATAAAGCATTGTAATTCTATTTATATAGTTTTAATTTGTTTTAAATCATAACTTGAGGGTCAAGCAAGTTTTATGTAAATGTTTTAAAGCATCCTAATAGATCTAAAACATATATAACTAAAGATAAAGGTCAAGTCGTAAACCTTGGCTCTAGAGTTAACTTGTGAAGCATGAATCAAGAATTGAGCTAACATATACTATAAATAGATGTTCACTCAATTGTGAATTATGAATTCATTGTTTTTGATAGCAATGAAGAGCATCTAATGAGCAGAAGGAAGAATTCGTGCAAAATACAGAAACAGATCATATCATTTATCAAGAACACACAGAGGCTACTGACGAGTAGACAAAGGTATTATTCAATCATGGAAAGATTATTACTCATACATAGGAAGCTTTATTGGATCTGTTATCACTAATTGAAGATTGCATACATCATCAGATCAAAGACTTATGTAGTTGCATTCTAACAAGTGCATCACATATAAAATCCTTTTGTAGAAGGTGGACTTAACCATTCTTTATAAATCTCTTAACAGAGTGCACACTTAATAATGGTGCTAAAGCTTCAAAAAAAGTAGATCTTAATATGTCTCCACTGTAATACTCCTAATAGGGTAGGTCATCAAAAGTGACCAAGTGTAAGCCTTAACCGACCCCTTCTTATCCGCAGATAGGGAAGTCTTGTGGGTAACAATCCCTACCGTAGTTTTTACTTCCTAACAAGAGTTTTCTATGATATCATATATTGTGTCATGTGTTATATATTTTTTATGAATGTTTCTTGAATGGTTACATATTAAAGAACTTATGATATGATTTCATATACATAAAGAAAGATGAACAGTTAGATAAGATAATTTACAAATTGATGATTAAGGGTTAATGGGCTAACCAAGAAAAGTTTTAGAGGTACCGATTCACCCCTCCCCTCTTAGTACATCATTCCAATATAATTCCAACAATTGGTATCAGAGCTAAGTCTCTTTCTTGAAAAGCTTAAAGACTTAAGAGAAAAGATTAGAGCAATGGAAAAGTACAGACTGGACATGATTATTGAGAATGAGCAGCTACAGATGAAGATAAACTATGAGCAGTATAAAGAGGTGAGAATCAAATTAATAAAAATTCTTGATGAAAGAAAGATTATGGAAACCAGGCTGAATGAAAAAGACTACAACGAATTAGAAATACAAGACTACTTTGATACAACAGAATCATCAATGAGCAAAGCTTTAGATGCATCAGTAGAGGAAATTACAAGTCTACAAGAGGTTAATTTACATCTGATAGATCAAATCAAGATGTTACAAATTAGTCAAGATACTCAAATGGTGAAAATGATTGATGTCATGAATGATGGAAGAAAAGCTGAAAATGAAAGAATACTAGCCATTGATGATAGGAGGAAAATAACAGAGAAGCTACAAGAGAAAGAATTAGAGATTCAAAGACTAACTGAGCATCACCATGAGGTTACCAAATAGATTATTCTTATGGGTCAAGAAGCAAACATACTAAATATAGAACTCATTGAAATAATACAGATCATTGGTGAGCTAAGAGAAGAGAATGAAAAATTGAAGCATGAAATCAAAGTCCAGATTCAACACAATGAATTGATAAAAAAGGCTGAAGAAAGCAACAAAAGGATGGATGATTTTCTTGATGGACAAAGAAGAGTCAAAAACTACACAAGATTAGGGTACAAAAAGAATGGTGAATCTTCTAATCAACCAGATCAAAGGAATGCTTTCACAAACCCAAGATCCAAGAAACTATCATGCAATCACTGTGGAAAACTAGGCCACACCTCAAACATTTGCAAAAGAAAAATGAAAGGTATTTATCATGCACAATCTACTTTCATTGGTAATTGTTATAAATGTCAAAAGAAAGGACACAAGGCATATGAATGCAGATCCAAAGTGACAAACCCAAAGAGGAAAACCTACATGGAAAAATACTGTCCTACCTTGAAGATGAATGGGCATACACATGAAGTGTGCTAGAAAAAGAACAACAAGGCCTAGACACCAAAAGAAATTGATAACAGCCACAAATCAACAAGAGTAGGTAGCTCACATGTTTGGGACTATAACACATGGGTAAACTACACAACATGTGAAAGGTATGGTCATATTGCTGCAAACTGTATGAGAAAGTAGACTAGAAGGTCAAGACGTTGAACCAATCTAGGTATGGCATGTTTGCATTGTCATAAGGTTGGACATGTGATAAATGATTGCAAAGACTGACTGACAGACACAAGTACACATCCCAATGGAAATACCATTGATGACATCAAGAGAATGAGAAACAAGATGTTGGTAAAATCCACAAACACCGAAGGTGCTGGAACAAGCAATGCAAATGGTGACTCCACATCCAATGGATCTAGTGACATCACTACATCAAAATATATTGTACAAGTAAGTATGGAACTTCATCATGACAAGTTACATTATACATCGGTTCCATTACACATAGTTCATATTGTAATATTAGCATGAATAAAGATGTAATATATTGCTATTTTCTAAACTATTGAAAAGAAACCATTGGTTATTGGGAACAATTTGCATCGGTAAACATACATAGAAAAGTTATCACTACTTACTAGAATGTATCATTCATTACACAAGATAAGTGTAAACCGACGGACATCGGTGAATGTTGAGTCAACAAAAGTTGTCTTCACAACTTTACCGACAATCATCGGTGAAGTCACCAAAGCTACTAGCTACCTTGACACTTTGCATAAACACTGAAGATGTCATGAATGTCTCTACTGATGAACTTAGTCTTTATTTACCGATGAGTTGGTAAGCATTAATGACAACTTAGGGCACAAAAAGTTATAAAATCACGATGGGTAAACTCATTTTTGCACTCGTCATTTTTTAGCAGAGCAGAGTAGACAAGAGCAATTTCAGAGCAATTTGGAGAGCGACCCAGTAGGAATCAATTTGACACGAAGAATTCACATTCACAGGAAATCACATAGAATTTGTAAGTAATCACATTCACCGATCACACTATTTTATTTGTGAAAAGCCCTAAAATTCTATAAACATGATGACATCAACTTCTACAGTTGAGAAGATTAAGGAAACTAAGAAGAAATATTTCAAGCTTGTCAGCAAAGGCTCATGTTCTAAACCCAAATACAAGCTACACCCTAAAATAGCTTCACAACCTAATGATTCCGGAGCATTCTCCAGAATCCCACCTAGGGTTTTACTAGTAGAGGATGTAAGATCCTATATTCACTGCAAGATCTCATAAATAGGAGATCTAGACCTATATAATTCCTACAGGACACTATGTGGTGAAGCTAGAAATCTCAAAGAAGAGCACAAACATTTGGAAGTAAAGGGACTCACAAATGCAATGCATTTTCCCAAAGTCTTCAAAATAGAATGGATAAAGATTGTTCTTAGCACAGTTCACAACAAGACTTTATGGCTTAATAAGCCAAAACTAATAACTAAGGATGTTATTCATGCAGTTACTGGTTATCCTACAACCGATAAACCATAAGCTCACAAGCACCCATCCCTGGCAGAAGTGGAAAAATTGCCTGGTGCTAAATCAGATAAAAGAGCACTAAAGGTCAACACCATTACCGATGTAGAGCTAAAGTTTGGAGCATGTGTTGTTGGATATAAAATCTTCCAAGCAAGAATAATGAACAACATATCATGTACTGCAATGAGCATAGCATACAAGATCATCAAACAGGGAAAGAAGATGGATCTTGCAGAGATCCTGTTACATCAACTGGAGGAGAACATGTGCACAATAAGATCTTCAAGGAAAAACACTTGTAAGTTTGGTTCCCTCATAATGTGCATATTATTTTACTTTGAAGAATATTTTTCTTCCGTAGGAAAAGTTGTATGGGACATAAGCAGACCCATAACCATTCAGATAGGTGAATTCATAGAATCACTAGGAACAAAGTTTGATAATATTATGCACGAGTATTTCAAAACTATTAAGGAAATGCTACAAGCCAGAACAAGAATTCCAAAAAATCTCATAGAGGAACACAGAGAGAACATATGTTTCATGGTAGATATAGATTTCCCATACATCCAAGCAGTAGTATCTAGGAAATCATGGCTTTCAAAGTTAGAATATGAAATCAAAGTAGGACTAGCCAATCAGTGCATTAAGACACTTCTAAATAAACCAGTGGACAAAAAAAAAAGATTTGGCACCTATGAAGAGGAAAAACAAAAGATTAAAACAAATATTGTTGTCAAGAAGGCTGGAAAATAGTCAAAAATAATGGTGAAGAATCTGAAAAAGAACCTGAATATATCTTCTAAAGGTGAAGAAGAAAGGGAAGGTGAAGAGGAACAAGAGGGTAAGGAGGAACTCACCAAGGAACAACTACCCATCAGTGATACAACAGAGAAAAATGAATCAGAGGAAGAAAAGTCTAATTCACCACCTCCTCCTCCACCTAAGAAGTCAAGAAAAAGGAGTCAAACAACAAAGGATGCAACTCCTTCTCCCATGGTAAAAGGAAAGGTCTATAAAAGGAAACCTAAAACATCAAAGGAAAAACAACTAGTTAGGAAACCTATCAAAAGGAGAAAATTTAGTCAGACAAATGAGGATTTAGAGGACTCAGCTATGGATAAGCTTGACACTACAATCAAACAAACAAAGGAAACTGGAAAGGCAACATCAAATACTTAAAACATTGATGAAATATGTAAGTACATTTCTGAAGCATCATTTATTGGACATCCTAAGATTAGGAAATGGTTGAGATGGGATTCTGTAGAAAAGAATAAGATTAAAGATGCACTTATAGCTAAAATGTGCAGACACTCCTATGACCTGCTATAGTTCACTACATGTGATGTTCCTCAAGAAATGTTGATTAAACTATCTTCTAGGTTCACATTTGCACTACATGAGGAGAAAAGGATAAGAGAAAGAGTATTGGTTTCTCTTATGCCTCCTGAATCAAAATAGGAAGAAATAAATGAATTAATGGAGAAATATGAGAAAAAATTCTCACCCAAAATGAGAGCTTACAAATTTCTGGAGGAATTTTGTAGAGCTAGAACAAGAAGCTCATGATAAATCGAGCAAGATACTCAATCCTACTAAGGAGAGAAGTTATGAGAAGGAAACTGTCAATCAGAGAGATAACTCAACAACTGAGTTAGATAGTGAAGAAGTTCAAATAACCAGCCAGAAATAGGTTGATATTATAGATGAAGAATGGCCTAAAAATAATGAGGAAAATCAAGAAGCAAGTCCAATCCACATTAGTTTAGAGGATGAAGAAGTTACCAAAGAAGAGTTAACGATAAAAGGTAACTTAGATGATGACATAAATGATGAAACATGGTTAGACAACATTGTCAATACCACTACAAAACAAGACCCTGTAGTAGAAGTACAAAAGGATGAAGACATAAATATTGCAAAGGCGGATAGGATATAGCTATTGACATTGCAATAGTCAATACACTGAAAAATATGAATATATTAATAGATGCTATTGATATTCAATCAAGTTAGTATAAATCATCTAAGAAAGATGATGATATACCCAAGGATATGGGTACTGATGAAAACAAAGATGTATCCAACACTCAAAAGGATACAGATATAGAAATGAAAGATGTAATCGACAATCAGAAAGAAGTGTCAAAAGAAAAAAATAAGAAGTTGATAAAAAAATAGAGGATACACTGAGAAAGGGTGAAGAAAAAGATAAAAGTGAAGGAGTCAAGCAGGATGAAGGAGTAAAACTTAAAGAAGAGATATTTGTTGATACACCTAAGGAAAATGAGGAGACGTCTTCACCAAACTAGCTGGTGGACTCAGAATAGATACAAAAGGATGCTTCATCTTCTTGACCCTCACCTACCAAATCCACCCATTCTCAAGCTTTACAAATGGTAGTACATTAATCTACAACCCAGCCGAAGAAGAAGAAGAAAATATTGAAGAAAGACATTTTGGCTATTACACTGGATGAAGTAATAGAAGTTCCAAACTAGGATATTATCACTTTGGATAGTGATAAACTTCAAGAGTTTGGAGTGCTATGTCAAAGGAAATCCATTCAAAAGAAAATGATATAGGAACACAGGGAAACAATGGCACTTGACAAGGCAAGAGACATTCTCCAAAAACTTTTTCCTGAGGTAAAACTTGAAGAAAATGCTACAGTTAAGGAACAAATAGTAGTTCTTATCGACGCAATCATAGACTAGAATATAGATGCAGAACAAGCTATGGAAGAACAAGTAGAAAAGAAGTATCAATACAAGTTAATTGATAAAATCAAGAAAGAAGTGGCACTGAACAAGGTAAAGCTCTCTGAACTAACTGATCAATTAGAGCCAATGATTGCTGAAGCAATTACCTTAGTTCAAAAGATGTGTATGCTACAAAAGTTTACAAAAGAAAATAGTGACAAGTTAGAAGAGATAGATTCTAATATCACAGCAAGTGCACAAAGACTAACCTCAAATGAAAATAGTATCAAGGCGCATCATGACAAGGTCATTGAGGCTAATAGGATAAGGCAAGAAATATGGGATGCTGAAACACAACTAAGAGGTGATATTACAGAGCTATAGGCACACATATTGCCTAATCTTACTATTCTACAACAACATATTTCTGAAGCAAGAAACCTTATTGCAACCCCAGAGATGTCTGTAGTAGACAACATCTATGATATTCATGTAAGGATATCACTTGAGAAAATGGCTCTAGAAATGCTAAAGGATAAATGGGAAAAGATGATGGAGGAGATCAAGTCCTCACATTCCCACCTTTTTAACAAGTTGTAAGTACCTTTTCCTTTATTATCAAAAAAGGAGGAATAGAAAGGAAATGTATATTGTATGTACAGGAGGAACAAATATGTAAAGATAGTTATGTACAATACATCAAAAAAAAGGGAAAATAAAAGTACATAAGGATATGTATATATACTTACACTTATCAGCATATACATAGGGGGAGTCATTCAAATCACTAAGGAAGGAGTAGACATAGGTGTACATACTAATATATTCAATATGTTGCACATATCATGTTTTTGATACTAATGTCAAAGGGGGAGATTGATGACATTAATGTTGCCATTAGTACACTTAGTGAAAAACATTGATAGAGATCATCGATACAAGAACTACTAGTGGACCACAAGCATTACCAGCAAGTAGCAAGCATAATTGATAGAAAAAAAGGTCACAAGAAAATGCTAAGTATGAAATTAACTGACGAACACTGACAAGTGTTACACCGACGAAGTGAATAGGACATCACCGATGGGTCAATAACATTAAAATAACATGGAGATCATCACCAATGATACAGTTTTGAGAACAAAATCAACAGAGTAGAAAAGGCATACCCGGTGACCAGTTCAAGAAAGGAACACCGACAGCAAAGAAAATTGACCATCAGAACCAACAGTCAATTAGGGAACTCACAAAAAGTGGATCTGAGATTTACACGTCAGATAAAGAATTTTAATTCTATTTATAGAGTTTTAATTTGTTTTAAATCATAACTTGAGGGTCAATCAAGTTTTATGTAAATATTTTAAAGCATCCTAATGGATCTAAAACATATCTAACTAAAGATCAAGGTCAAGTTGTAAACCTTGGATCTAGAGTTAACTTGCGAAGCGTGAATAAAAAATTGAGCTAAAATCTACTATAAATAGATGTTCAATCAATTGTGAATTATGAATTCATTATTGTTGATAGCCACAAAGAGAATCTAAGGACAAGAAGGCAGAATTCATGGAAAATATAGAAATAGATCATATCATTTATCAAGAACACACAGAGGCTACCGACGAGCAGAGAAAGGTATTATTCAATCATGGAAAGATGATTACTCATACATAGGAAGCTTTATTAGATTTGTTATCATCAATTTAAGATTGCATACATCATCAGATCAAAGACTTATGTAGTTGCATTCTAACAAGTGCATCACATCTAAAATCCTTTTGTAGAAGGTGGAGTTAACCATTCTTTACAAATCTCTTAACAAAGTGCATACTTTATAGTGTTTCTAAAGCTTCAAACAAAGTATATCTTAATAGGTCTCCACTGTAACACTCCTAATAGGGTAGGTCATTAGAAGTGACCAATTGTAAGCCTTAACTGGCCCCTTCTTATCTACAGATAGTGAGGTCTTGTGGGTAACAATCCCCACCACAGTTTTTACTTCCTAACAAGAGTTTTCAGTGATATCATATCTTGTGTCATGTGTTATCTATTTTCATGAATGTTTCTTGAATGGTTACATATTAAAGAACTTATGATATGATTGCATATACATAAAGAAAGATGAATAGTTAGATAAGATAATTTACAAACTGATGATTAAGGGTTAATGGGCTAACCAAGAAAAGTTTTAGAGGTACTAATTCACCCCTCCCCTCTTAGTACATCATTCCAATATAATTCCAACAACCTCTTCAATTCTTTTAGGAACTTTGATCTTTTCTTTGTATCCACCTTCATCTTGCTTGGTGTCTTGAATATCATCTTTGGTTTTGATGAGCCTCCTTATTATTTTGTTAGGCCATCATTTCGGTGTGACCACTTTCCTCTTGTATGTTCTTACTTTTCCTTTCTACAAAGGTGAAGGATTTAAGTGCTTTGTTGTTTGGCTTCTTTTCCTAGAAGAAAATGTTTTCCTTGTCTTCTTTTCCACTGGAGGAGACGGTGAATCTGACTTTGTGGCCTTAGATTCATTCTTTTCTTCAGTATCAGTGATAATTAACTATTCTTCGTTGTCTTCCCCCTTTTCAACTACCTTTCCCTATTTGGTTTCTTCCTCTATTTCCCATAGTATCTTGTTGAGGTTCTTTACCTTTTTCTCTTTTTCCTGACAATTTTCTTTATAACCAATCCAATTTTGATTCTTGATTTTTCCTCCTCATATGTTCCAAACTTAGTTTTATTCTTGTCCTAAGGTTCATTCATTAGTGTATCCATTTCTTTGGTTGCAAGATCTATATTTATCTCATACTCCAATGGTTGTAACCATGTTTTCCTTGGTACATCAGGTTTGATATAAGTATGGTTTGTATCAACTAAGAAACATATTTCATCTTTATACTTTTCAATGATTTGTTTATGGATTGTTACCCTCTTGTGCATTCGGTCTTTGAATATTCATCCATGACTATTTCAAAATTATCTTCTAGTGAGGCTATGTGTTCACTAATCTGCATGGTAACCAGTTTTGTACTATCCCATTTGATATCTCCTACTGATGGGAATGTTTCTTGAAAATAGAAGAAAATGCACATTATGAATGAGCCAAACTTAGATGTTTTTGTCTTTGCATTCCTTATATTCCTCAAATTTTCTTCTAACTGATTCAGTAGGAGTTTGGATAAGTCCAATTGTGTTCCCTCTTTTAAAATCTTGTAGGGTGTGTCTAATGCACCTGATGCAATGTTTTTTAGCCTACTTGCTTGGAATAAATTTTAACCAATAACAGATGCACTGAATTTCATCTCATCATAGGTAATGGTGGATACTTTTAATCCTCTACCATCCCATTTGGCTCCTGTGATCTTTTCAGTCTCAGCCCTTGGTGGATGCTTTAATGGTTTCACTTTTTTAGTTATAGGATAACCGGCGACCGCATGGACAACATATCGGGTTATCATCTTCCATTCATCTAGCCAAAGTTTATGATTTTGCATTTAGCTCAGTACTAACCAAATCCACTCAGTTTTGAAACCTTTCAGGAATAACAATGCATTGGTGAGCCCTTTTAATTCTATGTATTTATGCTCATCTTTCAGTGTTGCATCTTCATTGCATAGCTTCTTAAAAGCTTGTTCAACCTTATAATCATCTATATCCGCAATCTTGCAGTGTATATATGATCTCACATCTTCGAAAAGCAAAAGCCTAGCTGGTATTCGTGATAATGCTCAAGCATCATCAGGTTGTGTGGAAACCTCAAGGTGAATCTTGTAGTTTGGTTCCTCACATGCTAAATTCTTGATGAGCTTAAACTCATCCTTCTTGGGGTTCTTCAATTTCACAGTTCTTGATGTTGTGGCCATTTTTTTAGATTTAGGGCTTTTTGTAAAATGCATGAAATAGAGTTGTCATTTGTCGGAGAACTTACTTTATACACCAAGTGTTGTTCCTAATCTTCTTTGGAGTGCTGGTGGTTGAGTTTGTGGTCGCTCTGTGATCCTGTCGCTTTCTTCTCAAAATTTGCTTTCATCACTCTACTCTGCTCATGATGAACAATGAGACTGACCAGTCACCTTTTTGTAGTTGTTTGACCTAAAAGGTGTGTCATAAATGCTTACCAACTCCTTGGTGTATGAAGATTGAGTTCATTGGTTAAGAATTCAACTTTTGGTGTGGTTTTTATACCTTTTTCTTTTACCAAAAGGTTTTCAGTGTTGCTAACAACTTGTTCACATTGCTCGGTTACCGACAAGGCTTAATTTACACTAGTAGATTTTCTTTTAACTGACACTTCTTGAGAAGTGTAGGCAGTCTCATCTTTGAGTGTGTACCAATGGATTTTAGTATATATGCCGGATAGCATAGTTATCACTAATTTCAACAACTAATACCATGATGCATCTTTACTTATGCTTATTTGGCATTTTATCAACATAATCTAGAACATATGTAAAATAATAACTTGGGGTAAGATAGTTCCATACTTACTTGTTGTGCTTAGGTGGGGATGTTGATGTGACCAGATCCATTGGATGGGGTGTCACCATTTGCATTGCTTGGTGTAGATTCATCATTGTTTGAAGCTCTTCTCAACATTTTTTTTCCATTCGGAAATGTGATGGTTTCTGTCATTCAGTCTCTACAGTCTTTCTTGAGATTATCAACTTTATGAGAGTGTAAGCATGTCATTCTGGGGTTATTCTAGCCTCTAGACTTTATAGTCCAATGTCTCATATAGTTTGTAGAAATGTGATCAAATCTTCCACATGCTATACAATTTGTCCAAGGATTGTAATCCCATACATACTGGTTACCGACTCTTGATAGGTTGTTTCTTGACCTTTTGGCTTCCATGCTTGCCTTTTCTTTTTCCATCATTCAAGAGTTGTATGCCCATTCATTTTGCAAGTAGGAAAATATTTGTCCATGTAGGTTTCCTTCTTTGGTTGTTTCATCTTAGACTTACCTTCATATACTTTATGTCCTTTCTTGTTACACTTATACTAAAATCCTATGAATAAAGATATGGATTTAGGAATACCTTTCATTTTGTCTCTCCATACATTTGATGTATGTCCTTGCTTTCCACAGTGATTGCATGTAAGATTTCTTGGTCTTGGATTTTCATAGACATTCTTTGGATCAGTTTGATTGGGTGATTATCCATTCTCGGTAAATCCTATACCGGTGTCGGTGTTGAATCTTCCTTGTCCTTCAAGAAAATCATCCATTTTTTAATTGTGTTCTTCAACTTTCTGGATAATTTTATTGTGCTACTACTGAATTCTTATTTCATGTTTCAAATTTTCATTCGTATCCCTTAGCTCACCAATAGCTTTTATTCTTTCAATAAGTTCAACATTCATTTTGTTTGCCTCTTGACTCATAAGAATAATTTGATTTGTAACTTCATGGTTATGCTCTTTCAATCTTTGTATTTCACAATCTTTCTCTTCTAGCTTTCCAACAATCTTCCTTCTATCATCAATAGATAGTGTTCTTTCTTTCTCATCTTGTCTAGAATTATTCGTGACATCAATAATTCTTACCATGTATGTCTCTTGACCGATTTGTAGAGTTTTTTCTTGTCTAGCCAGATGTTGATTGATTTTATTTAGGCTTGTGATGCTTTCTTCTAATGTGTTTGATGCTTTGCTTGTAGTTGATTCTGAGGACTCAAAGAAATCTGGTATCTCTTCCTCATGGTAATATGTTTCATTACAATGAGATGCCATAATCTTTCTTTCATATAATAGTTGTCTCATGGTTATTCTAGCTTATTTATACTGTTCATAGAAGATTTAAATTTCAAGCTTCTTATTCTCAATATTTTTATCAAGTCTGTACTTCTCTATTGTATGATCTTTTCTCTTAAGCCTTTAATATTTTCCAAAGAAGAGACTTATCTCTGATACAAATTGTTGGAATTAATGGGAAGTGTGTACTAAGAGGGGAGGGGTGAATTAGTACCTCTAAATTTTTTTCTTCTTTTAACCTTAATCCTTTAAGTTATCAAATGTTTATCCAACAATTTGTTCTACACTCTCTTGATGCAAGATATATCAATTCATAAACTTAACATACATGTGAACACTCATAGAAACATTCATGAAAGTAATTGACACATAACACAAGATATGATATCACTGAAAAATCCTATGAGGAAGTAAAAACTGAGGTTGGGATGGCACCCACAAAATCTTCACTATCTATAGATTGGAAGGGGTCAATTAAGGCTTATAATTTGATCACTTCTGATGATCTACCCTATTAAGACTATTGGTGGAGACTTGTGAAAGTCTAATCAGTGAAGAGCTTTAGCAACACTGGTGAGTGTGCACTATGTTAAGAGATTTATAGTTGGACTGTTAAATCCACATTCTTTGAAAGGATTTTTACACTTTGCTCCACTTGTTAGAATGATAGAAAATTAGAAATTGACTTGGTAAATGCAATCTCATATTGCTGATACAGATCCATTTAAGTTTACATGAATAATCTTATCACCTTCTGTGATTGAGTAATTCCTCTAATTCTCAGTAGCCTCTATTCTTGGTTCTTGCTAACCAAATTTACCCTTTGTTATTCTGGTTCTTGAAACCTTCAATATGATCCATAGATGTGCTCATAGGATTCATTCATGCTCTCTTCTGTATTCACATTCTTTTTAATACCTAATTGCATCATCTATATATAATATGGATTGATATCATCAAGTTTCACGAAAAACAATGTTAACTCTAAGATCAGGTTTACAACTTTTACCTTGATCTCCTAGTATATGTGTTTTTAATCAGTTAGACTGATTAAAGAACTTACATTCATTTTTCTTGTCCCTAAAGAAATGAATTTAAAAACAAATCAAGATTCTATAACTAGAATACAACTTTTTTATCTATCATGGAGGTCAGAGCCACTTTTTGCAGGCTCCAACTAATTCTCAGTTTATGTTAGTCAATTATGCTCTGTAATTCTGTTGACTATCTTTGATTTTTGTCTTTTGGTTTGCACTATATCCGACATATCAGATTCCTTTCTTAGGTTCCTCTTTATCCTTCCACTTTGCAATTTTGGTCTACAAACAAAGTTTGTGTCATCGGTTCAGTTTGTACTTATCTATTTTCGGTCATCCCTTTATATCTGATTTTTGGTTTTCTCTTTGTTCTTCCTTTTGATGTATGCTTATCGAAAGTGTTATTTGCATACTAATCAAAAATTAATGTCATCATCTCATGCCATCTTCATGATCAAACTTGTTGGTACTCCTTGGGATGTATCTCAATATAGAAAGGATCATTAAATCCTGCTCAGTTAAGAGACTTTCTGAATCAATGGTTAAACTGAAATAATATGATCTATTCATATACAACTTATAATTGCAAATTTTTAGATGTATTGTAAGCTCATAAAACTATTTTGATCTATATATCTCTTTTTATACCTTTTCTCCACTTTGATTCTACTTGGTGATGCTATGCTCTATTGCTCGGTGTCCACAGAAAACTTTAACTCTTTCCTTAGCTTAATTAATCAAGACTGTATAAATTTTCTCTTAATCAGTTTCTCTCTAGCATCTACTTTTTCATTCATTCAGCCACCATAATTCATAATTAATTAAGTTGTCTCTTTATACACATGATATCACCATTGTTAGGTTCTTGATTTTCTTGATCTTGGCATGATCCACAATCTTAGCCAATTTGATTTAAATTAAAACTCTTGTTTTATCTTGTAGAGATCTTCTTACCAACTGGAAAAAACAACTTTAAATCTATTACTTATCTTTGGCTTTATCTTGTCGATGAAAACAAAGATAACTACTAGATAAGTCTATATTTAGCTCTGTCAGCTAGATATTTTGTCATTTCTTAACTCTAGTTAATTTTGGTTTTTAACTCTTTGATAGATTTCGTGAACACTTCAGTTCTCCTTGGGATTCTCTGTCTGTTTACACTATGATTCAAGTCATCGGTTATGCTTGTGATTATTCTCGTCGGTAATTCTTGCTGATGACTTTTTTTGGGCATCATGGTGACTTGACTTTGGGTTATCATTTTCCTTCAGTTTCTACTAACCATCGGTGTTTGAATTCACATAGTGAATGCTTGTCTTTTATGCATTAGTGAAAGCATGATCTTTATCTCTCTGATTCTCTGAAGTGTTTGACACTTTGATTATAACTGATTAGATCATATCAAGTTGACATCAATGACAATACAATCCATTAACTAATTTAATATCTTGCATTATATTTATGCAATTTGGTGATCAACTTAACATCTTCAAAAATTCAATCAGTTACATGTCATCATGGCTATATTCTACAAATTTATATCAAAACCATTACTAAGTTCCTTCATATCTTATGGTTGTTTTATATGTTTCCTACATGGTAATAAGGAGTCAATGAATTCCTGGTTAGTATTTAGCACTTCCTTACCATTATCTGTTGTTGTAATCCAGAGTGATAAAGAGTTTTGAAAGAGTTATATGTTGTCTAGATTAGGTGCACCTGGCTTGGTTTCATAGAGTCAAAAGTGTAGAGGGAAGTCATGTCCCTATAGTTGGTCCAATTGTTTTGTGGAGCTTCCATACTTGGAGCTAACCACTCCTAACATCAGTATCAAGGCATATTGGTGGCTTTAAGTAGCATAAATTTTTTGAAACACTAACACTATCTAAGAATTGAAGTCTCTCCCTTCTCATTTATCTCTCTTATCTTTCACTTGTTTCTTCTAATTCCCTCTTCTCTCTTTCCTTCTCTTCAAGTGTTTCTCTTAAGTCCTCTATATATCTTTCCATTTGGTTCTTGGGTGCCATAACTTTTAACTTGTTCTCTTCACTCCCACAAAGACCTACTAGTGGGCTCTGATCCTAGAAGTATCCTCAATGCATTAGAAACACAATATAACTTATAAGAAATCAAAATCATGCAATTAACATAACGAAATGATCAAAACTTTTGAGATTTATTGCCTTTTACTAAGATAGTCTGTACATTTGGCATCTATATCTGTACAATGATCATACTTCTTTCTATAGACTCTCCTACTAATTCCCCACCCAATTTGGATTGGTTACATGTATTATTAAGCACCAAAACACTTTAAAACATCTTTCCCACCAAAATCCTTAACTATCCATTGGTTTTGAACATTTAAATTTTCAAATTTGATAAAATGACTTAATTCCTTTTTAGTTAAAAAACCCTTGATCCCTATGGATTAAAAACACCTTATTGATCTTTTCTAAACTTTCCTAGGCTCTTTAGACCTTACTTCATCATTATTCCCATTATTTTATTCCTAAGGTCCTTATAAGGACCTTCAAGACATTACACAATTTTATTATATTCATTTCCCTTGTAAGTCATAATGGACCCTAATACATTGTAGTTGATTTGATTTTTCTTCCATGGATTAATATATCCTTGGTGATTCTTTGATGCATTTATCATGTTGATTGTATTCTTAAGTTCCTCTGCACCACAATTGGTCCACTAGACGGTAACTAGCTGAAGAGGATGATGTTTTTTATTGCTTGGTACAGGCTGATTTGGATGCTTGGGTAGCTGATTTCTTAGAAGAAGAAGAAGAAGAACCTACCCCCCAAAGACTGACTTTACTTTGTCCTCAGGTCATATCGTTGAATGATTATGATTCCTTGATGTCCTTGACTATGATTATGTTGACAGATCGACGAGAGGACTTGAGCATGTTGATCACATGGTTGTTGTCGACATAGGCGTGGATGACCTTTTTCTTCTCCTTATAATTGGATGAATATCCCTTCTCATACATGGGAAAATGTTCTTTGTATTCCTTTTGATCAACGTTTACTTGAGGACTATCAATGGTAATGGTTTCATTATTGATAAGATCTTGGATCACATGTTTCAACTTCAATCATTTATTTGTTTTATGGAATTTTTTTATGATAATCACAATAGTTCTTTTCATTCCACCATTTTGTTTTAGGGTTAGGTTTCCATGGTTTTGATTTATCACGTAGCATGATGATTTTGTGATCAAGGACAGTTTCCAATGCTGCTTCAAGTGGTTATCTAAGAAGCATAGAATTATGCTTGGGTTTGGGTACCCAAGGTGTCCTTTCTTTACTATATTTTTTATTAGTCCTTGGATTAGATGAGGGATGATTGCTAGCCTTATCAGCTTGAATAATAATATAAATACTGACAGTGGGTTCATTTGGATTGGCATCAGTATTCCCAACTACTCCATCATTGACCACATCCTTGGTTTTATTCCAATATTTTTTATTTTCCTTGTTATTAGAGTTGTTTGATGATTATTTTGTATTTTTCAAGGTGGTCTTACCTTGTCTCATAAGGAAATTCTCTATTCAGATAGCATCTTCCACCAACTTGTCAAAAGTAGGGTGGGTTTGCATTTGGAGAGTTAAGTTAATTTCAGTGTCCAAGGTGTTGATAAAGAAATCGATCTTTTTGACTCTCAATAATTTTTTGTGGGTATCTTGTAAAGATCCTTCTCCACCTCTGGAGGAATGTGATGAAGCATTCACCTATGAATTGTTTGGTATTGCAAAGATCAAGCATGGTGATTATGTGTTGGCTATTTTAGGAGTAGTGTTGTATGAATTTTTGGATGAGTTGATCAAAGGTTTGAATCCCCGGTTCAATCTTAGTGAACTAACTCATGGCTTGGCCACTAAGACTCCTAGAGTAGAGCCGCATAAGATATTTTTGTGTTGTATAAATTCCATACTAAGGGTGCAAAATTTTGGCACACGATCTTAAGGGTAACCATTTCCATCATATTTTTCATACTTGGGTATTTCTACCTTGGGAGGAAATGGTGGCATATATAGATTGCGATCAAAGGAAAAATGACATATAGCTTTGAGTGAATACTTGTTTGTGGATTTTTCTTTTTCCTTGCTAATTTGCATGATTTCATGCCTCGTGTCTTGCATTTACTGATCAATAATGGTGATAGAATATTCCTCTTCTCTTTGGACTAGTCTCTCGACATCAAAGTTTTGAAAGAGCTTGACTCCCATAGATTCTAACTGCATGAATTATTTCTCTTTATCCATGTCCATGAGTTTTTTCATCATTTTCAGAAAGTGTTTGTGTTGTTGGCATCTTTGGATTTCTTCTTCAGTGGGTTCATTGTCTGGGATAGAGCCACCACCATGTTGGCTTAGATTTTCTTAACTAGATCTCCAATTGTATATCGACATATTGGATTGACTTTGATTATCTGTATGAAAGATTGGTCACCTCAACTTGAAGTACACTTAGTTTATTTGAGTGGGGTCTTTTGAAAATATTTTTGATGTGATGAAGGTCTAGGAGTAGAGATGTCAGCATATTTTCCCTTTGAATCAGATTTGTCTTTTTGTCATTGACTCCTTGTTTTAACTGGCATCAAAGATAACCACAATCGAGAATTGAAGTTACTAGACTAATGGGTCAATGTCAGAGATCACCAAATGATCACTTGCCTTAGAGGTTGATGAGAGATATTTTGTTGAAACATAGTTGATTTATAGACAAAATGTCAAGATTCAGAACTAAATGTCTACTAAGTGACACTTGTGACCAATTTTATTGAGATTGGTATTGGATGAGATAGGTCACAAAAATTTAGATCATTCAATAATCTAGGATAAAAGATGAAGATAGGTAAAGTCACTATGTCAAGGATACAAGATCATTGTGATAAGGTATGATAACTGGGTTGAGACACAAAGATGAAAATCAAGATGACCTATAGAAACCATTGGATGACTATAAGTATATCAAAGATCAAAGTCAAATATAGGATTTTGCTACAGGCTCATTTGACAATTCCAACTACATCAGAAAACAATTCCCATAGGAAAATACAACTTGTTGTTTTCACATTGTTTTTTTGTACGAAAATTATCACTGGTTGGAATGACAGGAAATGACATGGATAATTTTCCACTAGATTTTCATGAAATATGTGGCCAAATTTTCTAAATTATAATGTGATATTTCAGTGTCTAAAGGTGTCTTATGTTGTTTTGGTGTCAATTCAAGGTGATTCAAACACATAAAACACAAATGAGTAGAAATCAAACACACTTTCTAGCCCTATAGTCAATTGTCTTAGTGAGAAAACCACCGCTCACTGACTTATGTACACACCTAATAACTAATCATAATACTGCCACCACCAGCCATGCAATCAGTCTAGTGATGTCATATTAGCCAAATCTAAATGCTAGTGGGGGCATGATATGGTGAGTGTCTTCTGGGAGTTACCATATCGCTTGCACTTGGATTATCTCACTTTTGGAGGTGAACCGGGTGGCTTCTAACATAAGGGTTCTAGTAAAGGCATCTTCTCATAACCATATCCCATAGTCTCACAAAAATTATTGAGGCCCATGTCCCTATCAATACCTAGAATGAGTGTAGTCTCACAAGAAAGATTGAAGCCTCAAGGCTCTACAAACATCCAACAATGTATAAGGATCAAAAAAGTGATAGAAAGAAAAGAATTATTAATTCTTCTAAGACTTTAATCTCAAGGAAGTGTCTGTATTATAGTGAGGTAGAAGGGTTGGCTTCTACCTTTTCCTCACTTGAGTCATTCCCATGATCTTTTTACCTCAATCGACAACCCTCTATAGATAATCCATGAAAAAATGGATAGAAAAGAGAAGGTCTCAATTTAAGATTCTTCTTCAAAGAGGAGAAGAGAATAATCTCATATTCCCCTTTGTTTTTTCCAAACACTCAAAAATTACCCCAAAAGATTACTTTCCTAATGATAGCCAAACATATCTAGGTTTTTTAATCTTCCCCAAAATGAAAGAGAGAATAATACCCTAATGCTTAACTTGACTCACACAAGAAATCACCTAGTTAAACTATGTGGCCAAATAAAAATTAAGAATCATGACCATTTGGTTGATGTGAACCCAGGAAACTTCAAAACACCAAAGCTTAGTAGTATCAATCAATATATTCCTTAAAAAATATTGCAATCACAAATAGATTAGTAGTTTTCAAAAGAGTGTTTGCAAGCATTATCTTGGACAAATGAGCCTTCTACCAAACATCCTACAAAGATATGTTAAGCTACAAAAACAAAAAACCAAAAGACGGTTAGTAATAACTAAAATGGGGGTGAATTAGTGGGCTCAAAATATTTCCAATAATAAAACCAAAAAGTTAGTACCAAAATATTAAGCCTCTAGTTATCTTCAGTCCTAGAAGATGAATGCCTCCAAATAAACTTTATAAAATACTACTGCTCAGAATGTTTTGTAAAACCTTATATTGTATGTTTACCAATTAGCAGTCTGTGAATTTACCGAGACAATAAATTATCTAGACTATACTGATCAATCCAGATTAGCTATGTGTAATGAAAAACACTAAAGTAATGACTCATAAACACATTGAAACCTGGATTTTTAACATGGAAACCCTATTAAGGGAAAAACCACTTGGAATAGGTAACCCAAAATTTTTACTCTTCTGAAGTGAGCTCGGTGAAGAGCCAACCCTATTAAAGGTTACAAACACACTGTTAGGAGTGACCTTGTTAGAGGATTTAAAAGATTAGTCTGTCACTTGATATCAGGCATCTCTATGCTACCTTCCTTGATTAAACACTCACTTGGCCTGTCAATAGGTATCTGGACACTCATGCTATCTACATGATGAAATTTTTTGATACTCCTTGTAAAGTATCTCAATAAAGAAAGGATTTTTAAATCCTACTCAGTTAAGAAACTTTCTGAATCAATGGTTAAACTAAAATAGTATGATTTGTTCACATACAACTTATACTTGTAGATTTTCAGATCTATTACAAGTTCATAAAATAATCTTATCAATATATCTCTTTGTATACCTTTGCTCCACTTTTGTTATGCTCGGTGATGCTATGCTCTATTTCTTGGTGTCCGCAAATTTTTTTATCTCTTTCCTGAGCTTGATTGATCAGGATTGTATGAAGTTGTTCTTCATCAATTTCTTTTCAACATCCTCTTTTTCATTCACCCAACAAAATTCATAATGAATTGATTTGTCTCTTTATAGACATGATATCACCATTGTTAGGTTCTTGATTTTATTTATCTTGGTGTGATCCATAATCTTATCCAATTTGATTTAAATAAAAACTCCTATTTTATCTCGTAGAGATCTTGTTTCCAACTAGACAAAATAGCTTTAAATCCTTTACTTATCTCTGGCTTTATCTTTTCATTGAAAACAATGATAACTACCAGCTTAGTCTATATTTAGCTCTGTCAGCTAGATATTTTGTCATTTCTAAATTCAAGTTAATTTCAGTGTTTAACTCTTTGATATATTTGGTCAACACTCTAGTTATCCTCGGGCTTCTCCTTGGTTTTACTCTATTGATTCTGCTCTTTGATAATGCTCATCGGTGTTCCCTCTTGGGCATCACTATGACTTGACTTTTGGTGATCTCTATCTGTCGGTTTCCACTATCTGTTGGTGTTTGTAGTCACACAGTTAATCCTTGTCTTTTATGCATTACTAAAAGAATAATACTTTTATCTTTGATTCTCTAAAGTCTATGACACTTTTATTATAACTGATTAGATTATATCAAGTTGACATCAATGAAAATACAATCTATTAACCGATTAAATGTCTTACATTATCTTTCTGCATTTTGGTGATCAACTTAACATCTTCAAACATTCAATCAGTTACATGTCATCAATCTCTCCCTTTAGCATTGATTTCAACATACTACATTATCATACTATACTATTACAAATAAAATATGAAATATAATAGTTTCATCAAGTTTTCTTATTGTAACTATTAAAAATGTTTGATTCTTGGTAAGCCCAAAAATAGCTCTGATTTTTTTCTTGCAGAGTGGGTATCTTCAATCTTCAATCCCTTCACTGGATAGATGTAGCAACTTCTGTCTCTATTCTGATGTGTGCACTACCTTGACTGTTCCTCTTCTTGATAATCTCTTTTTCCTTTGACATCAATCTCTCTCTTTGTATGAACTCTCTCCCTTTGTTACTTCTCTCCCTTAGATGGATATTTCATATGTAATCAATTTGTCTCACATTGAATATTTATTAACTCATCCTTCTGATTCTTTTCAGGAACTTCTCTTTGTGGATAATGATATAATATTTTTTGATTAATTAGATAATCTCTCCATTATGATTCAATGAGATAATATTTCCCTAGATAATCTCTCCCTTATGATATGAAAATCTCTCCCTTTGTTGATGATAATGAGATAATCTCTCCCTTTGACAACAATGCCAAACATAAATTATCTATATCATGTTCCATTCCTTGACATAATATATTCCTTGAATTTCCCTATCCATTAGCATTACAATGTCTCTGGTGTTTGGTGCATACTTGTACCTTGTTGTGTATATATGTATCCATTGTTATTCATCTTGGGTGTGCATCAACATGAATGATCTTCAGATTGTGTGTAGGCTGATGCAACCTCCTAGTCCTCTTACTGACCGATAGACAAGGGTTGGACATCTAGTCTCTGTCTCAAGTACTCAAATGTATCCTTCAGTAATGGCTTGGTGAATATATTAGCTAGTTGTTCCTTTCATTGAACATATTCCAGTGTCAATTCCTTTGCTTGCACTTTTTCTCTAAGATATTGATACTTTATAGCTATATTCTTAGTCTTAGTATGCATGACTAGATTTTTAGAAATGTTAATTGCACTGGTATTATCACAATAAATGATTATTGGTTCAAGAATCTTGATATGCATACCATCCAGTAATTGTTTGATCCATGCAATATTGGAGAAATTTTCACAAGTAGCAACATATGCAGCTTTTGTAGTTGACTGAGAGATGTGTCCTTTTTTCTTGTTGATCCACGTGACAAGTTTTTCACCCATGAAAAATGCTCCTCTAGATGTGCTCTTTCGTTCATCAATGTTTCCAATCCAATCAGCATCTGTAGAGACTTGTAGTTTGAATTTTCCTTCTCTTCTATACCATAATCCATAGTCCTTGATTTTCTTCAGATATCTTGGAATTCTCTTGAAAAAATTCATAGGTGATTCTTTGGGATTAGCAAAGAATCTTGCAACTATTCCAACTATGTGTGTTATATCTTCTCTTGTATGCACAACGTACACTAGTTTTCCAATCATTGATCTATACAAGGTTTGATTTACCTCATTTTATTTGTCTTCTTTTGTCAGCTTACATCTGGTAGCAATAGGTGTTCCAACTGGTTTGGAATCTTCCATCTTGAAAATCTTTAACACTTCCTTGATGTATTTGGACTAAGTGATATATATGCCTGCATTTTGTTGAAGAATCTGTAGACCAAGAAAGAATTTGATCCCTCCAAACATAGACATTTCAAAATATTTTCTCATTTCATTAGCAAAGGATTTGTATAGCATTTCATTTCCACCAAAAATGATATCATTAACAAATATTTCAGCAATCAAAATATTACGATTAGTATCTTCTTTTAAGTACAGATTGCTATTTTCACTTGTTCTTATAAACATAATGCTAATGAGATATGAGTGAAGTATTTCATAGCAGGCTCTCGGTGCTTGTTTCAATCCATACAAGGCTCTATGTAGTCTACATACCATGTTTATCTTATTTGGGTCAACAAAACCTTATGGTTTTTCAATGTATACTTCTTCTAGTATTCCATTTAGGAATGCAGATTTGACATCCATCTAGTATACCTTGAATTATTTTAATGTAGCATAAATAAGTAGAATTATAATTCCTTCTAGTTGAGCAATAGGGGAAACAGTTTCTCCATAATCAATACCTTCTTCTAGTGCATACCCCTTGCATACTAACATTTCTTTGTTTCTTATGACTTGTCCGTTCTCATTTAGCTTTTTTTTGAATATCCATTTGGTACTGATGACATTT
This sequence comes from Thuja plicata, assembly GCA_018584345.1. Lineage (NCBI taxonomy): Eukaryota > Viridiplantae > Streptophyta > Pinopsida > Cupressales > Cupressaceae > Thuja > Thuja plicata. Next base: position 3,772,505 of record MU223463.1, read on the forward strand.
TTTTCATTTGATCTTGGTACTAGTGTCAATGTATTGTTATTCTCAATTTGTTCTATCTCTTTAGTCATAGCACTAACCCATTCTTCATTCTCAAGTGCATTGTTAATAGATTTAGGCTCAAAATCACAAAGTAAACATTGGGTGGTTGGTGACTTACTTCTTGTTCTTATTCCATCCTTCTTATCTCCTATGATTTGATTCTATGGATGATGTCTTTTGACATACTTGGCAATTTTTTGTTCAGATCTATGTTCATCATTCTCATCATCTTCCTGACCTTCATTCTGTTCTCCATTATTCGGAACATCATCTTGAGGATTTTCCTGATTTTCGGTAATTGCAGCCTGATGGTAAAGTGTATTGTTCTATTTCTTGGGAGTGATACATTGTTTCTCAGGTAGAGTGTCAGGTTTTTTTTTAAAAAACGTGTTGTAGTCCTTCGGTTCTCTTCTTCTTTCCTTATCATTATTTTCTACAAATTCTTCTACTTTTACTTTTGCACTTTCAATGAATTTATTAGATGAGTTTTTAAGGCACTTACAGGCCTTGGTTTTTGTTGAGTACCGTATAAATATACCTTCTTCACTTTTGGAGTCAATTTTTCCATTTCTATCATCCTTCAAAATATAACATTCACTACCAAAGATTCTGAAGTAACTTAAATTGGGTGTATGACCATACCAAAGGTCATAGGGTGTCTTTTTTGTTTCCTTCTTAAATTGTACTCTATTTAATGTGTATACAATAGTACTAAAAACTACCCTCCATAAATTTTGTGTGATGCTTTTCTCAATCATCAATATTCTTGCACAATCAACAATTGTTCTATTTCTCCTCTCAGCAATTGCATTTTGTTGTGGTGTTCTTGGTGCAAAAACCTATCTTTTATTTCCATGCTCATTGCAAAAGTTAGTGAATTCATCTGAAGTAAATTCCCCTCCTCTATTTTACCTTAAGCATTTTAACTTCTTTTCACTTTGCTTTCCTACCATAGCCTTATACCATTTAAACATCTTGAATGCTTCAGATTTATCTTTTAAGAACATGACTGTCATCATTCTAGAAAAATCATCAACAAAGAGAATAAAATACCTATCTCCATAGTAACTCTTTGTCCTCATGGGTCCACATAGAATTGTATGGACTAATTCTAGAATTGCATTAGATGTATAGCCTTTACTCTTGAAACTAGACTTTGTCATCTTACCATTTTGACAATTCTTGCACATGATATGCTCAAGCTTAGTTATGCAATTTATCATGTTGTCAAATTTCACATGACACAATATTTTGTGCCATGACCATATTTCTTCATTTCTAGCCATTAAAAAAGTGGTGTTAGTGTCATCAAGATAGAAAAGGTTAGCTTTTGTCTACTCATCGGTTCCAATCAACCTTTTGTGGCCTCAAAATATTTCCAATAATAAACCCAAAAAGTTACTACCTAAATATTAAGCCTCTAGATATCTTTATTCCTAGAAATGAATGCCTCCAAATAAATTTTATAAAATACTACTGCTCATAATGCTTTGTAAAACCTTATATTGTATGTTTACTGATTAGCAGTCTATGAATTTACCGAGACAGTAAATTGTCTAGAGTATACCGATCAATCCAGATTAGCTATGTGTAATGCAAAACACTAAAGTAATGACTCATAAACACATTGACACATGGATTTTTAACATGGAAACCCTATTAAGGGAAAAACAACTTGGGACTAGTAACCCAAAATTTTTACTCTTCTGAAGTGAGCTCGGTGAAGAGTCAACCTTGTTAAAGGTTACAAACACACTATTAGGAGTGACCTTGTTAGAGGATTTAAAAGAATAGTCTATCACTTGATATGAGGCATCTCTATTCTAACTTCCTTGATCAAGCACTCACTTGGCCTATCAATAGGTATTTGGCATCTCATGCTATCTTCGTGATCAAACTTTTTGATAGTCCTTGTGATGTATCTCAATATAGAAAGGATTTTTAAATCCTGCTCAGTTAAGAAACTTTCTGAATCAATGGTTAAAATAAAATAGTATGATCAGTTCACATACAACTTATAATTGTATATTTTCAGATCTATTTCAAGCTCATAAAATAATCTGATCAATATATCTCTTTTTATACGTTTGCTCTAGTTTTGTTCTCCTTGGTGATGCTATGCTCTATTGCTTGGTGTCTGCAAAAAACTTTAGCTCTTTCCTCAGCTTGATTGATAAGGACTGTATGAATTTGTTCTTCATCAATTTCTCTTCAACATCCTCTTTTTAATTCACCCACCACAATTCATAATGAATTGATTTTTCTCTTTATAGACATGATATCACTGTTGTTAGGTTCTTGATTTTCTTTATCTTGGTGTGATCCACAATCTTAGCCAATTTGATTTAAAGAAAAACTCCTATTTTATCTCATAGAGATCTTGTTTCCAATTGGACAAAATATCTTTAAATCCTTTACTTATCTCTAGCTTTATCTTGTCTTTGAAAATAATGATAACTACGAGCAAAGTCTATATTTAGCTCTGCCAGCTAGATATTTTGTCATTTCTTAATTCAAGTTAATTTTGGTGTTTAACTATTTGATAGCTTTGGTCAACACTCTAGTTCTTCTAGGGCTTCTCCTTCATTTTACTCTGTTGATTCTTCTCGTCAGTAATGCTCGTTGGTTTTCCCTCTCTGGCATCACTATGACTTGACTTTTGGTGATCTCTGTACATTCGGTTCCACTGTCCATTGGTGTTTGTACTCACATAGTGAATGCTTGTCTTTTATGCATTACTGAAAGCATAATACTTTCCTCTTTGATTCTCTAAAGTCTTTGACACTTTTATTATAACCGATTAGATTATATCAAGTTGACATCAATGACAATACAATATATTAACCAATTTATTTTCTTGCCTTATCTTTCTTCATTTCGGTGATCAACTTAACATCTTCAAAAATTCAATTAGTTACATGTCATCAATCTCTCACTTTGGCATTGATGGAAACATACTACATTATCATACTGTATTATTACTAATACAATATGAAATAACTATTACATATGTCTGACTCTCAGTAAGCTCAAAAATAGCTTTGATTTGTTTCTTGCAAAGTGGTTGTCTTCAATCTTCTATCCCTTCAATGGATAGATGTAACATATTTTGTCTCTATTTTTATGTGTGTTCTACCTTGACTGTTCCTCTTCTTGATAATCTCTTTTTTGCTTTGAGAATAATCTCTCTCTTTGTATGAACTCTCTCCCTTTGTTACTTCTCTCCCTTAGATGAATATTTCATATGTAATCAATTTATCTCCATTGGATTATTGATTAACTCTTCCTTTTATTATTTTCAGGAATTTCTCTTCATGGATAATGATATAATCTCTCCCTTTATCATAATCCAAATCTTCTCCCTGATGATAATGCAATAATCTCTCCCTTTGACAATAATACCAAACAAAAAAATTATCTATATCATATTCCAATCCTTTACATAATATACTACTTGAATTTCCTTATATACTTGTACCTTGCTATGTACAGATGTATCTGTTGTTGTTCACCTTGGTTGTGCATCAACATTAATGATCTTTAGATTGTGTGTAGGTTGATACAACCTCCTAGTTAGCTTACAAACCGATAGACAAGGGTTGAACCCCTAGTCTCTGTCTCAGGTTCTCAAATGTATCCTTCGGTAATGACTTGGTGAATATATTAGCTAATTGTTCCTTTGATTGAACATATTCTAGTATCACCTCCTTTGCTTGCACTTGTTCTCTTAGATAGTGATACTTGATATCAATATGCTTAGTCCTAACATGCATGACTAGATTCTTAGAAATTTTAATTACACTGGTATTACGATGATAAATGATTACTAGTTCAAGAATCTTCATATGCATACCGTCCAATAATTTTTTGATCCATGCAATATTGGAGCAATTTTCAGCAGCAGAAACATACTCTATTTCTTCAGTAGACTAAGAGATGCATCCTCGCTTCTTGTTGTTCTATGTGACAAGTTTTTCATCCATGAAGAATTCTCCTTCAGTTGTGCTCTTTTGGTCATCAATGTTTCCAGCCCAATCAGCATTTGTATAGACTTGTAGCTCAAATTTTCCTTCTCTTTTGTACCATAATCCATAGTCCTCTGTGTTCTTTAGATATCTCAGAATTATTTTGACATCAATCATATGTGATTCTTTGGGATTAGCATAGAATCTTGCAACTATTCCAACTTCATGTGCTATATCTGGTCTGGTATGAACAACATACATTAGTTTTCCTATCATTGATCTTTAAAAGGTTTGATTTACCTCAATTGATTTGTCTTCTTTTGTTGGCTTACATCCAGTAGCCATAGGTGTTCCAACTGGTTTGGAATCTTTTATCTTGAAAATCATCAGCACTTCCTTGATGTATTTAGACTATGATATATATGCCTACATTTTGTTGAAGAATCTATAGACCAAGAAATACTTTGATCTCTCCAAACATAGACATTTGAAACTCTTTTCTCATTTCATTAGAAAAGGATTTTCATAACATTTCATTTCCCTCCAAAATGATATCATCAACAAAAAATTCACCAATCAGAATATTACCATTGGTATCTTCTTTTAATTACATATTGCTATTTTCACTTGTTCTTATAAACTTAATGCTAATGAGATATGAGTGAGGTCTTTCATACCAGGCTCTCGGTGCTTGTTTCAATCCATAAAAGGCATTATGTATTCTGCATACCATGTTTCTCTTGTCTGCATCAACAAACCTTTATGGTTGTTCAATGTATACTTCTTCTTCCAATATTCCATTTAGGAATGCAGATTTGACATCCATCTAGTATATCTTGAATCCTTTGAATGCAGCATAATCAAGTAGAATTATAACTCCTTCTAGTATAAAAATAGGGGCAAAGGTTTCTCCATAATCTATACCTTCTTCTTGTGCATAACCCTTGCATACTAACCTTGCTTTTTTTCTTATGACTTCTCCATTCTCATTCAGCTTGTTTATGAATATCCATTTGGTACCGATGACATTTTTGTCATCTAGTCTCGGTAATAGTGTCCATGTATTTTTCTTCTCAATATTTTCTATCTCTTCAGTCATAGCACTGACCCATTCTTCATTCTCAAGTGCATTGTTAATAGATTTAAGCTCAAAATCACAATGTAAACATCTAGTGTTTAGTGGCTTACTTCTTATTCTTGTTCCTGCCTTCTTGTCTCCTATGATTTTATTATGTGGATGATGTCTTCTAACATACTTGGAAATTTTTGGTTCATCTCTGTGTTAATCATTCTGATCATCTTCCTAACTTTTGATCTCCATTATTCAGAACATCATCTTGAGGATTTTTTTGATTTTTCGTAATTGCAGCCTAATGCTTGGGTGCAATGTTCTATTGCCTAGGAGTGATACACTATTGCTCAGGTAGAGTGTCAATTTCTATAAAATAAAAATTGTTGTATTCCTCTGGTTCTCTTCTCCTTGCCTTATCATTCTTTTCTACAAATTCATCTATTTTTACATTTTCACTTTCAATGATTTTGTTAGATGTCTTGTTAAGACATTAATAAGCTTTTATTTTGGTTGAGCACCCTAGAAAGATACCTTCTTCACTTTTCGATTTAAGTTTTCCATTTCTATCATCCTTCAAAATATAACATTGACTACCAAAGATTCTGAAGTAACTTACATTGGGTGTATGACCATACCAAAGCTCATCGGGTGTCTTCTTTGTGTCCTTCTTCAATTGTACTATATTTAATGTGTAGACAGCAATACTAATAGCTTCCCTCCAGAAAGTTTGTGTTATGTTTTTCTCAATCATCAATTTTCTTGCACAGTCAACAATTGATCTATTCTCCTCTAAGCAATTGCATTTTTCTATGGTGTTCTCAGTGCAGAAACCTATCTTTTAATTCCATGCTCATTGCAATAGTTAGTTAATTCATCTAAAGTAAATTCCCCTCCTCTATCTGAACTTAAGCATTTTAACTTCTTTTCACTTTTTTTTTTCTACCATAGCCTTATACCATTTAAACATCTTGAATGCTTTAGATTTATGTTTTAAGAACATGACTGTCAACATTCTAGAAAAATTATCAACAAAGAGAATGAAATACCTATCTCCATGGTAAATCTTTGTCCTCATGGGTCCACATAGATCTATAGGAACTAATTCTAGAATTGCATTAGATGTATGACCTTTACTCTTGAAACTAGACTTTGTCATCTTAAATTTTTGACAATTCTTGCACATTATATGCTTGTTAGTAATAACTAAGAGGGGGAGGGTGAATCAGTGGCCTCAAAAATTTATCCTTTAATCAATAACCACCAATCAAATAAACCTCAGATTATTAAGTCCCTAAAAGATGCATGTCATGAAATACTAATAATGATTTAACTATCTATCAGTTTTCCTTGTCTATCCTTATTCTCCTTGATTACCGATAAGAAGTAAAAACTATTTACCGACACTTAGTACATATGCAGAGTATACTGATAAATCTAGAAATGTATATGTGAAATGCAAAACAATAAATTAATAAACCATACACACAAAACACATGGATTTTAACGTGGAAACCCTGTTAAGGGAAAAAACCACTAGGACTGGTACCCCAAATTTTCACTCTTCTAAAGTGAGCCCTGTTAGGAGCCAACTCTATTAAAGGTTAAAAACACACTGTTAGGTGTGACCTTGTGAGAGGATTTTATACATAGAGCTTGTCACTTAGTATCGGGCATCTATTTTCTACCATCCTTGAATCAGCCTCCTTCTTAGACTGTCAATAGGCTTTAGGAAAATCTTGCTACCATCCTTGAATCAGCCTTCCTCTTAGAATATCAATAAGTATCTAGAAATTCCAATGCTACTACCATGAATCAACCTTTTTGGCACTCCTTGGGATGTACCTCAATATATAGAAGATTGTTAAGTCCTGCTCTATTAAGAGACTTGATGCTTCAATGGTTAAACTAAAACACAATGACCTATTTCTAATGCAGATTGAATTGCAAATTTTGAGATCTATTTAAGTACATTGCCTCTCTGACCAATGTATCAATTCAATTCTTTGTGCTCCATACTTTCTGCTCCATGATGTTGTGCTTCACTGTTCGTCGGTGTCTGCAGAATTATTTAGTTCTCCTCTAGCTTGATTGATCAGGACTGTATGAAGATATCTTTCATCAGTTTCTCTTCAGTATCCTCTTTCTATTCACTCCCCTTCTGTCCCTTTCATGTGATGTGATAGAGAAATGAATTTATCTTGTCTCTTATATAGACATGATATTCACCGTTTCTTGATCTTTGATTCTTGATTCTTGCTATGAAAAACAATCCAGCCATTCTGATTTAAAGCTTAACACCTAATTTATCTTGTAGTTATCTTCTTGCCAAATTTATATATCTTCTTTAAATCAATCACTTGACTTTGGTCAAATAAAACAATGAAAACAACCAGTTAAGTCTATCTTTAGCTCTTGCCAACTAGATATTTTTTCATTTTTTGAACTCTCTATTTTATAGGTCAACTTTGAAGTTATTCATTGGTGAAAACTTCTAGTTCCATTGGTGTGACTCTAGTCAGCTTTGGGATCTCCATCCATCAGGCATCGTTGGATTTTACTCATTGGGCAACTCTATTTTCAGCTCGTCGAGCATCTTATGATTTTTCTTTGTCAGGAAACATTGTCTTCTGCTTGTCGGGTATCACTGTGACCTTTCTCATTTTCCTTTACCGATGGTGTGCACTCTGTCAGTGTTATCTATCACTTAGTGAATACTTGACTTTTATGCATTGCTAAAAGCATAATCTTTGTTCCATTGATTCTTTGAAGTCTTTGGCATTATATACATGACTGTACAGATGATATCAAGCTGACATCAATGACAATACAAACCATTAACTGATTTAATGTCTTGCATTATCTTCAACTTAACATTATCAAACACTCAATCAGTTACATGTCATCAATCTCTCCCTTTGGCATTGATGGAAACATAATATATTATCACATTATACTATTTCTAATACAATATGAAATACAACAGTTAAGATTCATTAAACTATCAATCATTTTGTTCTGTCAATCGATAAATTTCTGATCACCGGTAAGCTCTTTTTAAGCTTAGATTTGATTCTTGTAGCTTTTTACTTTCTCATGTGTTGAGTCCTCTTCTGGTGTCAATTTCTCTCTTTTGACTATTCTCTTTTTTTGTGATGCCTTTTTCTCTTGTCTGCAACTCTCCCTTTGTATTAATTCTTTGATACAAACTCTCTCCCTATGGATATGATCTCTCCCCGTTATAGTAATCTGATAATGGATAATCTTTCTTCTTTTTTTGAAGACTGTGATAATATGGATACTTTATCTCCCTTTAACAACAATGCCAAACAAATATCTCACAAATATCTGACATTAATGTCAAGTGATCATTTTCTTCTATCCATAATATATTCCTTGAATTTCTCTTATTCATCAACAATATAATAATAGGTCTGGTGCTCGGTTCTGATATATACCTATTTGTATATACATGTAGCTTTGAAGTTCATCTCTTTTCTTGCATCAACATGAACAATATTCTGATAATAAGTAGGCTGATGCAGCCTTCAGTCTTTTACTGACTGGTAGATAAGGGTTTGACCCCTAGTCTCTTTATTAAGTACTCAAACATATCCTTGGGTAGTGGCTTGGTGGAGATATCAGCTAATTGTTCTTTTGATTGCACATACTCAAGTATCACCTCTTTTCCTTGAACTTTTTCTCTTAAATAATGATACTTGATTGCAATGTGTTTAAGCTTGGAATTCATGACTAGATTCTTGCAAATGTTTATTGCACTAGTGTTATCACAATAGCTAATCACTGGTTATGAGATCTTCATATGCATAACTTCCAGCAACTGTTTGATCCATGCAATATTTGAACAATTTGTAGCAGTAGCAACATATTCTTCTTCTTTAGTAGACTGAGAGATACATCCTTGCTTCTTGCTAATCCATGTGACAAGTCTGTCACCCATAAAGAATTCTCCTCTAGTTGTTCTCTTCTGGTCATCAAGATTTCCAACCCAATCAACGTTGGTAAACACCATAAGTTCAAATTTTCCTTCTCTTCCATACCATCAAGATTTCCAACCCAATCAATGTTGGTAAACACCTTAAGTTCAAATTTTCCTTCTCTTCCATACTATAAGCCAAATTCCTTAGTATTCTTTAGATATCTTTAAATTATTTTTACAGCAGTCATATGTGATTCCCTAGGGTTGGCAGAAAGTCTAGCAACAATTCCTACTACATGTGCAATATCTGGTCTAGTGTGTAAAACATACATGAGTTTTTTAATCATTGATCTGTACAAAGTATCATTTACCTTTGTTGCCTTTTCTTCCTTTGTTAACTTACATCCAGTAGCGATCGGTGTTCCAACTGGTTTGGAATCTTCTATCTTGAATTCAGGACCTCTTTGATGTATTTGCTCTGTGTAATGAAAATACCTTCACTTTTTTGAATGATCTATAGACCAAGAAAGAACTTGATCTCTCCAAACATAGACATCTTGAATTATTTTCTCATCTCATAAAAAAATGATTTGCATAGCATATCATTGCCTCCAAATGTGATGTCATCAAAAAATATTTCAGTAATCAAAGTGTTAGCATTAGTATCTTCTTTCAAATAAAGATTACTATTTTCACTATTCCTTATGAATCCAACACTTATTAGATAGGAATAAATTCATTCCTACCAAGCTCTAGGAGCTTTTTTTAATCCATACAAGGCTTTGTGAAGTCTACATACCATGTTCCTCTTGTCTACATCTGCAAACCCTTCTGGTTGCTCAATGTATACCTCTTCTTCAAGTATTCCATTTAGGAATGCTGACTTGACATCCATTTGATATACTTTGAATCCTTTGTATGCAGCGTAAGCAAGTATTATTCTTACTCCTTCTATCCTAGAAATGGGTGAAAAGGTCTCTCTATAGTCTATACCTTCCTCTTATGCATATCCCTGGCATACTAGTCTTGCTTTGTTTCTTGTGACTTCTCCATTCTCGTTCAACTTATTCCTGAATATCCATTCTGTACCGATGACATTCTTGTCATCTGGTCTTGGCACAAGTGACCATGTATTTTTCTTCTCAATCTTCTCAATCTCATCATTCATATCACTTATCCATTCTTCATTATCTAGTGCAGCATTGACAGATTTTGGCTCAAACTCATAAATTAAACAATTTGAGGTTAAAGACTTACTTCTTGTTCTTGTACCAGGTTTCTTATCCCCTATGATCTGGATCTCTAGATAGTTCCTTCTTACATATCTTGCAAGTATAGGTACAACTCTTTGTGTATTAGTTTGATCTTCATTCTATTCTTCATTACCTTGGACATTATCTTGATCATTATCTTGACCGTCGGTAACAACAGTCTCACCATCAGTTGCAACATTCTGTTATTCTAGAATTAAGCACTGGTGCTCAGCCAGCGTATTGGGTTCTTCACAATATAGAAACTTGTTGTAGTCCTCTAGTTCTTTTGTTCTTTCTATCTCATTCTTTTCTTCAAATTCATCAATCTTTACATTTGCACTTTCAACTATTTTGTTAGAAGCCTTGATAAGACATTTAAAACCTTTGGTTTTGGTAGAATACCCCAGAAAAATACCTTCATCACTTTTGGCATCAATATTTCCATTTCTATCATCCTTTACGACATAACATTGACTACCAAAGATCTTGAAGTAACTTACATTGGGTGTTTTACCATACCATAACTCATAAGGTGTCTTCTTTATGTCCTTCTTCAATTGTACTTTGTTAAGTGTGTAGACAGCATTACTGACAGCTTCCCTCCAGAAGATTTGGGTGATGTCTTTCTCTATCATCAGTGTTCTTGTACAATCAACTATTGATCTATTCCTTCTCTTAGCAATCCCATTTTGTTGTGGTGTTCTTGGTGCATAAACCTATCTTTTTATACCATGCTCATTACATAAATTAGTGAATTCATCTGATATAAATTCTCCTCCTCTATCTGATCTCAAACATTTCAGATCCTTACCAATTTGTTTCTCTACCATAGCCTTATACCATTTAAACATCTTGAATGCTTTAGATTTATCTATTAGAAACATAATTGTCATCATTCTAGAGTAATCATCAACAAAGAGAATAAAATATCTATCTCCATAATAACTCTTTGTCCTCATAGGTCCACATAAATTAGTATGGACTAATTCTAGAATATCATCAGATTTATGGGTTTTACTTTTGAAACTAGACTTTGTCATTTTACCTTTTTGACAATTTTTGCACATGATGTTGTCTGGCTTTGCAATCGTCGGTAAGCCTCTTTCATTTCTTCTTCTTCTTATTTTTATCATGTTGTCAAAATTCACATGACACAATATTTTGTGCCACAACCATATGTCTTCGTTTCTAGTCATTAAGAAAGCGGTGTTAGTATCATTCAGATAGAATAAGTTACCTTTTGTCTATTCACCGGTACCAATCAGTTTTCCTGATTCATTGAAGATCTTTGCCTTCTTGTTCTCAAATGCTACTCTGTGACCTAAATTATTTAGCTGAGAAACACCTAATAGATTATACTTCAATCCTTTTACCCAATAAGAATTTTCACATTTAATCAGGTTATTTAACATTATAGTTCCTTTACCTTCAACTGGACAAGGTGTATCATTATCCATTCTTACTGTACCACCATTATAATACTCAAAAGTTTTAAACTCTTCATTTTCACTAGTCATGTGGTGAGTGCAACCACTATCTGTAATCCAGATGTCATTCTTGCTAACCCTAGATATGAGTGCAGTTTCTACATACCTTTCATCTTCATCTGAATCATCCTTCATAGCTACAAATACCATCTTGATGTCTTCATTAGATTCAATGTCAGTATCATCATTTTTGCAAGCAGCAAGGTAGCTATCCTTCTTGCCTTTATCCTTTTAGTCTCGAGTATCTCTTCTTTCTGATTGTTGGTAACCTCTGTAATCTTTGTTATCACCTCTGTCAGATTTCTTCTCAAAAGGTTTGTCATTACTTTTGTCCTCTTTTCTTCTGTTAGGACATCTTACAGCAAAGTGTCCAATCTCTTTACAATTAAAGCATACAAGAAGTAACTTGCCTTTGTATTTACCTTTTCCTCTTTGCACTCTTCTAGCCATAAGTGTTTCTATTTCATCTAGATCTTCTTCTTCACTTTCACTTTCACTATCTATTCTAGATGATTATCTATGACTGGATTTGCTTATTTTCATAGAAGACGTAAACACAGACTCTATGTTTGGTAAGACACTATTGTCAAAGTTATTCATTTCAAATGAAATCAGTCTACCAATTAAACTATCAAGATTAACTGTATTGTTTTCTACTTCTCTCCTTTCTTTAATGGCATAAACTCTAATAGCATACACAGGCAATAAGGTTCTTAAGATTTTACTTACCACTTTCTCCTCTTCAAGTGTACCCTCAACACCTCATATAGCATTGACTACTTCTTTTATTCTTGTGTTATACTATGTGATTTTTTCTCCTTCTTTCATTCTGAGATCATCAAACTTTCCTCTAAGGCTTTCTTCCTTGGCTCTCAGAACATTTGTATCACCTCCATGTAAAAGGTTTAATTTGTCCCACATTTTCTTTGCACTTTTGCAATCCTTGACATCTTCAAATTCATCATTGGAGAGTGGGGAAGAAAGCTCTATAACCATGCACTTATGCTCATGCTTCTCTCTCAATTGATCTACTTTCAATACTCCTATATGCAACAAATATTCAATATATAGGAATTGAGTAACATCATTACCAATACCTGATAAGTGGAGTCTTATCCTTCTTTTCCATAAAGAAAAGTTGTCTTTGTTCAACTTGGGCACATCTTGTCTGTTTATCTTGTGATCCTGACTTAGGTCTTGAAACCTTCCTTTTAAGCACACAAGCTTTGATACCAATTGTTAGTAATAACTGAGAGGGGGGGTGAATCAGTGGCCTCAAACATTTATCCTTTAATCAATAACCACCAATCAAATAAACCTTAGATTATTAAGTCCCTACAAGATGCATGCCATGAAACACTAATAATGATTTAACTGTCTGTCGGTTTTCCTTGTCTATCCTTATTCTCCTTGATTACTGATAAGCAGTAAAAACTATTTACCAACACTCAGTAAATATCCAGAGTATGCCGATAAATCTAGAAATGCATATGTGAAATGTAAAATAGTAAAGTAATAAACCATACAGACATAACACATGAATTTTCATGTGGAAACCCTGTTAAGGAAAAAAACCACTATGACCGGTACCCCAAATTTTCAATCTTTTGAAGTGAGCCATGTTAGGAGACAACCCTGTTAAAGGTTACAAACACACTGTTTGGTATGACCTTGTTAGAGGATTTTATACATAGAGGTTTTCACTTAGTATCGGGCATCTATTTGCTACCATACTTGAATTATCCTCCTTCTTAAAACTATCAGTAGGCTTTAGGAAAATCTTGCTACCATCCTTGAATTAGCCTTCTTATTAGACTATCAATAGGTATTTGGAAAGTCCAATGCTACTATCATGAATCAACCTTTTTGTCACTCCTTGGGATGTACCTCAATATAAAGAAGACTATTAAGTCCTGCTCAATTAAGAGACTTGATGTTTCAATGGTTAAACTGAAACACAATGACCTATTTCTAATGCAATCTGAATTGCAAATTTTCAAATCTATTTATGTACATTACCTCTTTGATCAATTTATCAATTAAATTATTTGTGCTCCACTTTCTTCTCTATGATGTTGTGCTTCATTGTCCGTTGGTGTCTGCAAAATTATTTAGCTCTCCTTCAGCTTGATTGATAAGAACTGTATGAAGTTATCCTTCATTAGTTTTTCTTCAGCATCCTCTTTCTATTCACTCCCCTTCCATCCCTTTCAAGTGATGTGACACGGAAATGAATTAAGCTTGTCTCTTATATACACATGATATTCATTGTTTCTTGATCTTTGATTCTTGATTCTTGGCGTGAAAAACAATCTAGCCAATCTGATTTAAAGCTTAACTCCTGATTTATTTTGTAGTTATCTTCTTGCCAACTGTACAAATCTTCTTTAAATCAATCACTTGACTCTGGTCAAAAAAAATAATGAAAACAACAAGTTAAGTCTATCTTTAGCTCTTGCCAGCTAGATATTTTGTCATTTTCTGAACTCTCTTTTCTATTGGCCAACTCTACAGTTAGTCATCGGTGACAACTGCCAGTTCTGTCAGTGTGACTCCAATCATCTAGATCTCTGTCCATTGGGCATCATTTGATTTTATTTGTCAGGAAACTCTGTTTTCATCTCGTCGGGCATCCTATGATTTTTCTTTGTCTGGAAACATTGTCTTCTGCTCATCGGGTATCACTGTGACTTTTCTCCTTTACCTTTGCCGATGGTGTGCACTCCATTGGTATTATCTATCACTTAGTGACTACTTGACTTTTATGCATTGCTGAAATCATAATCTTTTTTCCATTGGTTCTCTAAATTCTTTGGCATTATATACATGACTCTACAGATGATATCAAGTTGACATCAATGGCAATACAAACCATTAACTGATTTAATGTCTTGCATTATCTTTAACTTAACATTATCAAACACTTAATAAATTACATGTCATCAATGCTCGGGCTTAGTCATGCACTTTATCATGTTGTCAAAGTTCACATGACACAATATTTTGTGCCACAACCATATGTCTTCATTTCTAGCCATTAAACAAGTGATGATAGTGTCATCAAGATAGAAAAAGCTAACTTTTGTCTGCTCACCGGTTCCAATCAACCTTCTGATTCATTGAAGATCTCTGACTTGAATTGTTCACTTGGGAAACACTCAACAGATAATAATTTATTCCTTTTACCCAGTAAGAATTTTCACATTTGATTAGGTTATTCAATAGTATAGTTCCTTTAACTTCAACTAGACAAGGTGTATCATTACCCATTCTCACTGATCCACCATTGTAGCATTCAAAATTCTCAAAATTTTGTTTATCACTGGTCATAAGGTGAGTGCAGCCACTATCAATGATCCAAACATAATTTTTACTAACTTTAGATATGAGTGGAGTTTCAACATACCTTTCTTTCTCTTCATCTGAATCATCCTTCATGGCTACAAATACCATATCAATGGCTTCTTCTGATTCGGTGTCAGCATGGTTAGCTCAATTCTCAACTAGGTAACAAGCTTTCTTCCCTTTGTCCTTGTCGTCTCGGGGGTCTCTTTTATCAGGTTGTCGATTGCTTTGGTAATCCTTTTTATCACCTCTATCAAAATTCTTCTCCTATGATCTGTCATTACTTCTGTCATCTTTTCTTCTATTTGGACATCTCGCAGCAAAGTGTCCAACCTCTTTACAATAAAAACATACAAGTGGTAATTTACCTTTGTATCTACCTTTGCCTCTCTGCAATATTATTACCATTAGTGCTTCAATCTCATCAAGTCTTTGATCCTCATTATCACTCTCACTATCATTTCTAATAGCATGTCTATGACTTGGATTGCTTATTTTCAATGAAGATTTGAATGTAGATTCTATAGATGGTAAGATACTTGTTATACACTGAATTTGCGCCTCTGATCTCAAGCTCTCTTGGTCTTGATAATCCAGTATAACATGGGAATCATCTCAAGGTTGTGGGACCTTATGCTAACCGAGATGAGACCTCCAGGTTC
>MU223463.1:3811148-3826473 GCA_018584345.1 Thuja plicata
GTATAGAGGAATGAAACCAATGGAGGAATCAGGTCTAATAAGTCACAACTCACTAGATAGGCTTGCATAAGTATTTCATAGGAGGGTCTGAACAATGGACTCAACCTATGACCTGCAAACAAACATCATTTTCTATAATTAGGTGTAGGAGTGAGACAAGACTGCTAGGGGCTGAAGTATACCCACAAAACATCTAAATCAGATCAAACACAGTAACACACAGAATTACAGAAAATGAGAGGGACCAAGAACCCCAAATCCATTAACAACATTCATAAACTTCAATCCAATAAGAGATGATCAAGATAGTGAAAACATGGATAGAACAAATATCACAAGTACTTCAAGCATGCCTTAATCATCAATGGGAAATACAAATGCAGGAAACCACAAGGGCAGAAAGATTGCCATGAACTGGTCTCTGAGAGAAAAAATTCCTAACAATTGCCAAATCTGAGCACTAAGGCTCTCAAAAAACTTTAAATACTGCCATGCACGCAGGCAGGAGTCTCAGAAAACCTAACTAGGGTTACAGACTTACAATGTACTAATTGACCCTAGGACAAAATCTAATCTGGCCATAAATGTGCACCAAGTGAATCAATTAGATCAGATTTTATAACTTGCGCCCATCCCTGTACTTCATTACGCATCGTGGACAAGCAACCTGGATAAAATCAGCTATACTCTGCAACTAGACCCTGTCATGAATGCTCACCAACTGATCATAGTCCCCCAGGACGGGAAGTGACCCTTGACGGCCGCCGCTCAAATTCTCATCAATGAGCCATCGATCATGACCATGTCCTTCTGCCAACTGCACCCGAGAGAAATAACTTCTGATTGGACTCTGCATCTCCCTTCCACGTCTCTGAATCTTCTGTTTCTCCATCAACGTCGAAAAAATCCTTAATCAAAGGATCAACAGACTCCCTCTGCATGGCCTTCTGCAATTGAAACCTTCTGATCAGTTCTGGAACACGAGCACGGAGGAACCATGGCTGCTGAGCAATCACAGTGCCAAAAATACTGCCAAACATTCAAATTCAAAGTCCCACGACCACGCGACTGACCGTTGGTCTCTTTGTCGTGAGCATCAGACCTTAACCATAGTTAAATCTCATGACCTGGTGACAAAGCACTTTTTACCTCTGCCTAACCTGAGCCCAGATCTAGCGACAAGGCGACTGTGAAATCTCAAAGTTGCGAAGCACTTTACTTAACTCATCATCCGTCCCGCGACCATGCGCCTAACTGCTACCTCAGACCATCACGGCTTGTCGCCTGATCGCCAGATGCTATCCCTCCGTCTCGAGACCATGCGACAACACTTAGTCGCCAAGTCGGAGAATCCCTCTTATCAGTCAGTATGTGCCCTTAACCTTTTCAGTGACAACGCGACTACTCCAAGGCGCTGAGTCGAGAGTACTTTTTACATAGGGCACTTTTATCACCCGACCAAGCGACCACTGTTAGATCCTCTAAACTTTGCATCAGACGGCTGTCGCTTAATCGCTGAATAAAAGACTGTGCCCTTAAAATGTTCAGCGATTCTGTGACTGAGGCAAAGAAACACTTAGTTGCCTAGTCGTGTGATTTGTTTCCCCTGTCTGGCGATCACCCGACTGAGGACCCACATCCACCTGCCATATGCCACCTGTCACACGGCCACTAGTTACTTTTCTGCACACTGGGATGCTGAGTCACCTCTCTGTTCTGGCGACAAGGTGACTAGGGTGATCGCGAAGTCGGGAGACATTTTTTTACTAACTGCTGAAACTTCACGTGATTGAGCGACTAAGGTGGGTCCCGCAAACAGATATTCCTTTATCTTTATTACTTTGCGACTGAGTGACAAGCAACTTTTCTATTCATTAATCGCACAGTCGCGAGTAGACTTCCCTTTGTCTTCATTACTCAGCGAGTACGCGATGAGCCCGCTTTCTGCTTTATCGCGCACTCGCGGGCTTTATAGACCTTGACTTTGACCCATCGTGATTGCGCGATGGTCACTTATCCTAGCTCATTGCTCAGTCAGGGACGGATTGGACTTATGCAGGAATAGATCGCGATTGCGCGATGACTGCGATTGGTAGCTCGTCGCAAACTCGCGCAACTTAATGACTTAAACATAATTCCACCGCGACTGTGCGATGAGACAAAAGTAAAACTTTATGAAAAGGCTTAGCCATTTTTGGGCGGGAAAACACAGAGGATGGCCAAATCTCATAGGAATGGAAAATTTGGGCAACAATACTATTATCTAAGTTATTCATCTCAAATGAAATCATTCTTCCAATCAGACTATCTAGATTAACTACATCATTTGGAATTCTCTAATTTCTTGAATAGAATAAACTCTAATAGCATATACAGGCCGTAAAGTTCTTAATATTTTACTTAGCACTGTCTCCTCTTCGAGTACCCCTCCAAATCCTTGGATAGCATTAACTACCTCTTTGATTCTATAGCTATACTGAGTGATGTTTTCTCCTTCTTTCATTCCAAGGTCATCAAACCTCCCTCTTAGTATTTCTTCCTTGGCTCTTAATAGATTTACATCTCCTCCATGTACCAACTTCAACTTATCCCATATTTTGTTAGCAGAGGTGTAGGTTTTGACATCTTCAAACTCAACATCAGAGAGTGATGAGGTAAGTTCTATCATCATTCAATTATGCTCATGCTTTTCTCTTAATTTCTCAAGAGTATGAGGTCATGTAGGCACTACATATTCAGTACCAAGGTATTGAGTAACATCATTTCCAATACCTGATAGGTGGATTCTTATTCTTCTTTTCCATTATGGAAAGTTGTCTTTATTCAACTTGGGCATGTCTCGTTTGTTCATCTTGTGATCTTTTTATTTGAGTTGTTAAACTCCTTTTCTAAGCACACAAGCTTTGATACCAATTTTTAGTAATAACGTAGAGGGGGGTGGTGAATTAGTGGCCTCAAAAATATTTCCAATTATCAACCCAAAAACTTAGTACCACAATATTAAGCCTCTGGTTATCTTCATTCCTATAAGATGAATGCCTCCAAATACAATTATCAAATTACTACTGCTCAGAATTATTTGTAAAACCCTATACTGTATGTTTACCGATTAGTAGTGTTGTTAATCTACTGAAAGATAGTAAATTATCTAGAGTATACCGATAAATCCAGTTAAGGTATGTGTAATGCAAAACACTAAAGTAATAACTCATAAACACAATGACATAGATTTTTAACATGGAAACCCTATTAAGGAAAAAAAACACTTGCGACCGGAAATCCAAAATTATCACACTTCTTAAGTGAGCTCACTGAAGAGCCAACCCTGTTAAAGGTTACAAACACACTGTTAGGTGTGACCTTGTTAGAAAATTTAAAATTTTAGTCTGGCACTTGATATAAGGCATCTTTATGCTACCTTCGTTGATCAAACACTAACTTGGCCTGTCAATAAGTATCTGGCATCTCATGTTGGAATTAATGGGAAGTGTGTAGTGAGAGGGGAGGAGTGAATCAGTACCTCTAAAACTTTTGCTTCTTTTAACCTTAATCCTTTAAGTTATCAAATGTTTATCCAACCATTTATTCTACACTCTCTTGATGCAAGATATATCAATTCATAAACTTAACATACATGTGAACATTCATAGAAATATTCATGAAGGTAATTTACACATAACACAAGATATGATATCATAGAAAAATCATGTGAGGAAGTAAAAGCTGCAGTGGGGATGACACCCACAAAATATTCACTATATGCAGATTGGAAGGGTCCAGTTAAGGCTTACAATTTGATCACTTCTGATGATCTACCCTATTAAGAATATCAGTGGAGACCTGTTAAAGTCTACTTAGTTCAGATCTTTAGCAACACTGGTGTGTGTTCACTTGGTTAAGAGATTTATAATTGGACTATTAAATCCACCTTCCTTGAAAGGTTTTTACACTTTTCTCCACTTTTTAGAATGATAGAAAATTAAAAATTGACTTGGTAAATGCAATCTCTTATTTCTGATACAGATCCATTTAAGTTTACATGAATTAAATTATCACCTTATGTGATTGAGTAATACCTCTGATTCTTCATAGCCTCTATTTTTGGTTCTTGCTAACCAAATTCACCTTTTACTATTCTAGTTCTTGAAACCTTCAATCTGATCCATAGATGTTCTTGTAGGCTTCATTCATCCTCTCTTCTATATTCACATTCTTTTTAAGGAATGATTGCATCATCTATTTATAAGATGGATTGATATCATCAAGTTTCACAAAAAATAATGTTAACTCTAAGATCAAGCTTACAAATTTTACCCTAATCTCATAGTCTATGTTATTTTAATTAGTTAGACTAATTAAAGAACTTACCAAAAACAATCAAGATTCTATAAATAAAATACAACTATTTTATCTGACATGGATGTCAGATCCACCTTTTGCAGGCTACAACTGATTCTTGGTTTCTATCGGTCGGTTATGCTCTCTAATTCAGTTGACTATATTTTAGTTTTGTACTCTCGGTTCTATCTTTTGGTTTTCACTGTATCCTACATGTCGGTTTCCTTGGTTGGGTTCCTCTTTATCCTTTTGTTTTTCAATTTTTGTGTACACACAAAGTTTGTGTTGTCGGTTCACTTTGTACTTAGCCATTTTCGATGATCCCTTTATATCTAATTTTTGGTTTGCTCTTTGTTCTATCTTTCGGTATATACTTACTGAAAGTGTTGTTTTCATACTAATGGAAAATTAATGTCATCAATCTCCTCCTTTGACATTAGTATCAAAAAATGATATGTGCAAAATACTAACAAAATGTTAAGTATGTACAACATATATATTCCTTAGTCATTTTATTACTCCCCCTATGTATATGTCGGTATAGTACTGTATACTGCCTACCTATCTGTACATATCATATACATATCATTTTTACCATATACATATTCTTAGATTTCTTCTTCTTCTTTTGTGTAGCACTTGAGTGCAGTACCATTGCCAATTTCTCAACTTTCTCAGTTGTGCTTGATGAAGTTACTTGTGCTTCTTTTTGTTGCTTTTTCTTAGTTTTAGCTTCTCAATTTTCTATAGACATATCCACATTAACCTTTACATCATTGGTAGCAACCTTTTCAATATCCTCAGGAGTTCCATCTTTGGGTTTATCTCCTTCATCGATGTCCTTATGGAATTCATCTTTCTTTGTCTGTGCATCCTTCCCTATTGTATCTCCATCAGTTTTCTTTGTGTCTCCTTCTGTAACCTTGGTAGTATCAGTTAAATTTTGAGTGTCTCTGATGTCCTTCTGATAATTGGTGTTATCTTTCTTTCCTTCTTGTTATGCATCCTCAGGAATGCTTGATTCTTTATCCGGTGACTTGTCTTTTTCTTGAAGAATATTGATAGCTTGTATCAATATTGGCATGTTTCTTGGTATGTTCACCTATGCATTATCAACTATTATGTCCTACTCATCGCTTGATTCCTTTGTAACATTGACATCTTCATCTTTATTTACTTCTTCTATTGGGTCATCGGTGATGTCAATGATTGTTTTGTCCACAATGTTATCATTTGTGGTGTCAGGCCATGACTCATCTACAACATCCATGTTTTTGTTTTTGGTTTTGTCTTCTTCTTCCTTGTGTAACTCAACAGATGTATCATCTTCTATATCTTTTATTAAGATTTGTTCTTGAGTTTCCTTAACAACATCTTTCTGTTGTAGGTCTTTCTTGGGGCTTTCTTCCTCAGTAGTTCTATTTAGAATTTTACACCATTTCTTGTGGCTTTCTTTCTCAAGCTCTATACGCCCCCCTTCAAGAAATTTGTAGGCTCTCAACTTGGGTGAGAACTCCTTTTTGTGTTTCTCCATCATCTCATCAATTTATTCTTTCTTTAATTCAGAAGGCATGAGAGTAACAAGTACTCTTTCTCTTATTTCCTTCTCATTTTTCAAGGCAAATGTCCATCTATCATATAATTTGTCCATCAAATCTCTTGGAACATTACTACCTTCAAATTGAATTGATACATATTTGAATTTATAAATTTTTGCAATGATGGCATCTTCAACTTTGTTCTGATCTTCAGGATCAAGTTTTAACCATCTTCTAATCTTAGGATCTGTGATAGATCCCGAATTTGCAATAAATTCGCATACCTAATCAATGCTTTTAGGAACTTTGATCTTTTATGCCTCTACACCTTCATTTTTCGTAGTGTCTTCAATATCCTCTTTGGTTTTGATGAGCCTCCTTATTATTTTTCTAGGCCCTCGTTTCGGTGTGACCACTTTCCTCTTGTATGTTCTTATTTTTCCTTTCTGCAAAGGTGAGGGAGAAAAGTTTTTTTTTTTGGCTTCTTCTCCTAGAAGAAACTATCATCCTTGTATTCTTTGCCACTGGAGGAAATGGTGAATCTGACTCTATGGCCTTGGAGTCATTCTTTTCTTTAGTATCAGTGATAAGTAACTATTCTTCGGTGTCTTCCTCCTTTTTGACTACCTTTTCCTGTTTGGTTTCTTCCTTTGTTCCCCACAATATCTTCTTGAGGTTATTTACCATTTTGTCCTTTTCCTGACAGGTTTCTTCACAACCAATCCACTTTTGATTCTTGATTTTGCCTCCTCATATGTTTCAAACTTAGGTTTATTCTTGTCCAAAGGTTCATGCATTAGTGCATCAGTTTCTTTGGTTGGAAGATCTATATTTATCTCATACTCCAATGGTTGTAACCATGTTGTCCTCGGTACAATATTTTTGATATAAGTATGGTCTATATCAACCATGAAACATATTTCATCTTTATACTTTTCAATGAGTTTTTTGGGGATTCTTACCCTCTTTTTCATTTAGTCTTTGAATACTGGGAAGTATTCATCGATGACTATTTCAAAATTATCTTCTAGTGAGGCTATGCATTCACTGATCTGCATGGTAACCTATTTTGTACTATCCCATTTGATATCTCCTACTGATGGGAATGTTTCTTGAAAATAGAAGAAAATGCAAATTATGAGTGAGCCAAACTTACATGTGTTTGTCTTTGCATTCCTTATAGTCCTCAAATTTTATTCTAACTGATTCAGTAGGAGTTTGGATAAGTCCAGCTGTGTTCCCTTTTTCACAATCTTGTAGGTAGTGTCTATTGCAGTTGATGCAATTTTGTTCATCCTTCTTGCTTCGAAGAAATTATGACTGATAACACATGCACTAAAGTTCATCTCATCATCGGTAATGGTGGATACTTTTAATCCTCTATCATCCCATTTGGCTCCTGTGATCTTTTCAGTCTCAGCCCTTGGTGGATGCTTTAGTGATTTCACCTTTTTGGTTACAAGGTAACCAGTGACCGTATGGATAACATCCCAGGTTATCATCTTCGATTCATCCAGCCAGAGTTTATGATTGTGCATTCGGGTCAATACTAATTGAATCAACTCAGTTTTGAAACCTTTTAGGAATAGAAATGTATTGGTGATCCCTTTTACTTCTATATGTTTATGCGCATCTTTCAGTGTTCCATCTTCATTGCATAGCTTCTTATAAGCTTTTTCAACCTCTTAATCACCTATATCTGCAATCTTGCAGTGTATAAACAATCTCATGTCTTCAACTAGCAAAACCCTAGCTGGTATTCATGAGAATGGTCCAACATCGTCGGGTTGTGAGGCAACCTCAGGGTAAATCTTATAGTTTGGTTCCTCACATGCCGAATTCTTAATGAGCTTGAACTCATCCTTATTGGGGTTCTTTGATTTCACAGCTCTTGATGTCGTGGCCATTTTTTCAGATTTAGGGCTTTTTGTGAAATGCATGAAATAGAGTTTTCGGTTGTCAGAGAATTTACTGTATACACCAAGTGTTCTTCCTGTTCTACTTTGGAGTGTTGGTGGTTGAGTTCATGGTTGGTTGAGTTCCTGGTTGCTCTTTGATCCTGTCACTTTCTTCTCAAAAGTTTCTTTCATCACTCTACTATGGTCGTGGTGAATAATGAGACTGATCAATCACCTTTTTATAGTCATTTGACCTAAAAGGTGTGTCATAAATGCTTACCAACTCCTTAGTGTATGAATACTGAGTTCATGATCGGTTAAGAATTCAACTTTCGGTGTGGTTGTTATACTTTTTTATTTCACTGACATGTTTTCGGTGTTGCTATCAACTTGTTCACATTGCTCGGTTACCGACAAGGCTTAGTTTACACTAGTAGATTTTCTTTTAACCGACACTTCTCGGTAAGTGTAGCCAGTCTTAGCTTTGAGTGCGTACTGATGGATTTTGGTATATATGCCTGATAGCATAGTTATCACTGATTTCAACAACTAATACCATGATGCATCTTTACTTATGCTTATTTGGCATTTTATCAACATAATATGGAACAAATGTAAAATAATAGCTTGGGGTAATGCAGTTCAATACTTACTTTTTATGCTTAGGTGGGGGTGGTGATGTCACCGGTTACATTGAATGGGGTGTCACCATTTGCATTACTTGGTCTATATTCATCATTTTTTGAATCTCTTCTCCACATTTTGTCTCTATCTCTTCTGATGTTTTCAATGTTTTTTCCATTGGGAAATGTGTCGGTCTCTGTCATTCGGTCTTTGCAGTCTTTCTTGAGATGACCAAATTTATGAGAGTGTAAGCATGCCATTCTGGGGTTATTCCAGCCTCTAGACATTCTATTCTAATGTCTCATACAGTTTGTAGCAATGTGATCAAATCTTCCACATGCTATACAATTTTTCCAAGTATTGTAATCCCATACATACTAGTTACCAACTCTTTTTGGTTGATAAGTGGTTTCTTGACCTTTTGGCTTCCATGCTTTTGTTTTCTTTTTCCAACATTCAAGAGTTGTGTTTCCTTTCCTATTACACTTATAATATAATCTTAGGAATGAAGATATGGATTTAGGAATACCTTTCATTTTGTCTCTGCATACATTTGATGTATGGCCTTGCTTTCCATAGTGATTGCATGTAATATTTCTTGGTCTTGCATTTGCATAGACATTATTTGGATCAGTTTGATTGGGTGATTCTCCATTCTTGATAAAGCCTATACCAGTGTTTGTGTTGACTCTTCATTTTCATTCAAGAAAATCATCCATTATTTTATTGTGTTCTTGAGCTTTCTTGATAATTTCATTGGGTTGTTGTTGAATTCTTATTTCATGTTTCAAATTTTCATTCTCATCCCTTAGCTCACCGATAGCTTCTATTCTTTCAATAAGTTCAACATTCATTTTGTTTGCCTCTTGACTCATAAGAATAATTTAATTTTTAACTTCATGGTGATGCTCTATCAATCTTTGTATTTCAGATTCTTTCTCTAGTAGCTTATCAGTAATCTTCCTTCTATCATCAATAGCTAGTGTTCTTTCTTGCTCACCTTGCCTAGCATTATTTGTGATATCAATCATTCTTACCATCTATGTGTCTTCACCAATTTGCAGAGATTTTACTTGTCTATCCAGATGTTGATTGATTTCATTTAGGCTTGTGATGCTTTCTTTTGATGTGTCTGATGCTTTTCTTGTATTTGATTCTGAGGACTCAAAGAAATATGGTATCTCTTCCTCATGGTAATTTGTTTCATTGGAGCTAGATGCCATAATCTTTCTTTCATCTAATAGCTATCTCATGTTGATTATAGCTTCTTTATAATGTTCATAGAAGATCTAAATTTAAAGCTTCTTATTCACAATATTTTTATCAAGTATGTACTTCTACATTGTATGATCTTTTATCTTAAGCCTTTAAGATTTTCCAAAGAAGATACTTAGCTCTGATACCAATTGTTTGAATTAATGGAAAGTGTGTACTAAGAGGGGAGGGGTGAATCAGTACCTCTAAAAAATTTTCTTCTTTTAACCTTAATCCTTTAAGTTATCAAATGTTTATCCAACCATCTGTTCTACACTCTCTCGATGCAAGATATATCAATTCATAAACTTAACATACATGTGAACATTCATAGAAACATTCATGAAATTAATTGACACATAACACAAGATATGATATCACAGAAAACTCTTGTGAGGAAGTAAAAACTGAGGTGGGGATGGCACCCGCAAAATCTTCACTATCTGTAGATTGGAAGGGGCTGGTTAAGGCTTACAACTTGATCACTTCTGATGATCTACCCTGTTAATAGTATCGGTGGAGACCTGTTAAATTCTACTCAGTTAAGAGCTTTAGCAACACTATTGAGTGTGCACTCGGTTAAGAGATTTATAGTTGGACTGTTAAATCCACCTTCCTTGAAAGGATTTTTACACTTTTCTCCACTTGTTACAATGATAGAAAATTACAAATTAACCTTGTAAATGCAATCTCCTATTTCTGATATAGATCCATTTAAGTTTACATGAATAAGAATATCATTTTATATGATTGAGTAATACCTTTGATTCTCAGTAGCCTCTATTCTTGGTTCTTGGTAACCAAATTCATCCTTTGTTGTTATGGTTCTTGAAACCTTCAATCTCATCAATAGATGTGCTTGTAGGCTTCATTCATCCTCTCTTCTGTATTCACATTATTTTTAATGAATGATTGCATCATCTATATATAATGTGGATTAATATCATCAAGTTTCATGAAAAACAATGTTAACTCTAAGATCAGGTTTACAACTTTTACCTTGATCTCCTAGCATATGTATTTTTAATCAGTTAAACTGATTATAGCACTTACATTCATCTCTCTTGTCACTAAACAAATGGATTTAAAAACAAATAAATATTCTATAAATAGAATACAACTATTTTATCTAACGTGGAGGTCAGATCCACTTTTTGTGGGCTGCAACTAATTCTCGGGTTCTGTCAGTCGGTTATGCTCTGTAATTCAGTTGACTGTCTTTTAGGTTTGTACTCTCAGTTCTATCTTTTAGTTTGCACTATATCCTGTACATTGGGTTCCTCTATCAGGTTTCTCTTTATCCTTTTCCTTTTCAATTTTGGTGTACACACAAAGTTTGTGTCATTGGTTCATTTTGTACTTAGCCATTTCGGTAATCCCTGTATATCTAATTTTGGTCTGCTCTTTGTTCTGTCTTTCAGTGTATACTTACCAAAAGTGTTGTTTGCATACTAATGGAAAATTAATCTCAACATCTCATGCTATCTTCATGATTAAACTTTTGGATACTTCTTGGAATGTATCTCAATATAGAAAGGATCTTTAAATCGTGCTCGGTTAAGAGACTTTCTGAATCAATGGTTAAACTAAAACAGTATGATCTGTTCATATACAACTTATACTTGTATATTTTTAGATCTATTGTAATCTAATAAAAATATTCTGATCAATATATCTCTTTTTTATACCTTTTCTCTACTTTTATTCTTCTTACTGATGCTATGCTCTGTTTCTCGGCGTTCACAGAAAACTTTAGCTCTTTCCTTAGCTTGATTGATCAAAACTGTATGAATTTGCTCTTCATCAGTTTCTCTCCAAAATCCTCTTTTTCATTCATTCACCAACCACAATTCATTATGAATTGAGTTATCTCTTTATAGACATGATATAACCATTGTTAGGATTTTTATTTTCTTGATCTTGGCATGATCCACAATCTTAGCCAATTTGATTTAAATCAAAACTCTTGTTTTATCTTGTAGAGATATTCTTGCCAACTGGAAAAAATAGCTTTAAATCTATTACTTATCTCTAGCTTTATCTTGTCGATGAAAACAAAGATAACTACCAGATAAGTCTATATTTAGCTTTGTTAGCTGGACATTTTTTCATTTCTAAACTCCAATTAATTTTGGTGTTTAATTCTTTGAAAGCTTTGGTCAATGCTTCAGTTCTCCCTAGGCTTCTCTGTCGGTTTACACTATGATTCTAGTCATCAGTTATGCTTGTGATTCTTCTTGTCTATAATTCTCATCAGTGAATTTTATCAGGCATCACAATGACTTGACTTAAGCAAGAGGTTAGAATTCAGCAACAACATAATGAAGTTATAACAAAGGCTAAAGAGAGAAATAAAAGAATGGATGACTTTGTTTAAGGACAACGAAGAGTCAACAAAAAAAATGGTCTAGGATTTACCAAAAATGGAGAATCATCAAATCAAGCCAATCCAAAGAATGTCTATGAAAATCCAAGACCAAGAAAGCTGACATGCAAGAACTATGGAAAGCAAGGCCACACATCAAATGTATGCAATGGAAAAATAAAAGGTATTCCTAAATCTACATTTTCATTCATAGGATTTTGTTATAAGTGTAACAAGAAAGGACATAAAGCATATGAATGTAAGTCTAAGATGGACCAACCAAAGAAGGAAACCTACATGGAAAAGTACTTCCCTACATGCAAAATGAATGGGTACACAAGTCTTGAATGCTGGAAAAATTAAAAACAAGCATGGAAGCATAAAGGAGAAGAAACTCCATATAAACCGAAGAATGTCGGTAATCAATATGTATAGGACTACAATACTTGGATAAATTGTACAACATGTGGAAGATATGTTCACACTGCTGCAAAATTTATGAAACTATGGACTAGAAAGTATAGAGGATGGAATAACCCCAGAATGGCATGCTTACACTGTCACAAAGTTGGTCATCTCAAGAAAGAATGCAGAGACCAAATGATTGAAACAAGTACTTATCCCAATAGAAACACCATTGACGATATCTAGAGGGCCAGAGAAAAGATGTGGAGAAAAGATTCTAGCAATGATGAAGCTGGGATGAGCATTGCAAATGGTGACACCCCATCCAATGGAGTTGGTGACATCACCAACCCCACCTAAGAAGAACAAATAAGTATGGAACTGCATTAACCCTAAGCTATTACTTTACATCGGTTCCAAAATATGATGAAATAATTCCAAATTAGCATAAGAAAGATGCATCATGTTTATACTTATTAAAATATGCAAGAACTATGTCTTTTGGCATATATACTAAAACCCATCGGTATACACTTAAAGCGAAGACTGCCTACATTTATTGAGAGGCCTTGCTTACAATAAGAAGTTGTTAAGTATTTACTGAGCCACATCGGTAAACAAGCACATAAACAAGTTGTCTATGTTACCAAAACCTATCGGTAAAATAAAAATGAATATTAACTCCTCCAAAATGTTGTAAGTGTCACAAATGGAAGTAAAGGATTCATCGACGAACTCATTCTTTAGACACTGACAATTTGGTGAGCATTTATGACATGTGTTTTAAGGTAATGACTATAAATAGGGCATCAAAATGTTTCATTTGTCATGACACCCAGAGTAGAGCAAGCGAAGGTGATTTTTGAGCACAAAGCAACCAAGCCATAAAGTGATCATGACTCAACCTCCAAGCACTCCAAATCTTTTCAGAGATCTTTGCTTGCACAAAATGTAAGTTCTTCAAGAATGACAACCCCATTTTCATGAATTTATGCAGAAGCCCTAATTTTCTGAAAATGGCATCAACTTCAGGATCTGTGAAATCTAAAAATGAAAAGAAGGATGAGTTTAAACTCATCAAGAACACTACATGTAAGGAACCCAATTATAAGATCCATCTAGAGGTTGCCTCACAACCCAACAACGCTAGTGCATTTTTGCACATTCCAGCTAGGGTTTTTCTGGTCAAAGACATCCGATCCTTCATGCACTGCAAAATTGTAGAGATTGGAATGTCAGAGGTGGTAGAAGCTTACAATAAGCTTTTTAACAATGATGGAACACTTAAGGAAGAGCACAAACACATTGATGTAAAAGGGCTTGCCATGCCTTAAAGTTTTTGAAGGTCTTCAAAACTGAGTGGATTCGATTAGTACTAAGCAGAATGCATAATAACAAGTTATGGTTGGATGAACCGAAGGAAATTACCTGATATGTCATCCATGTGGTCACCGATTACCCTATAACTGACAAAGTAAAGGCACTAAAGCATCCACCCAAGGTAGAGACTGAAAAGATGACTGGAGCCAAATGGGATGGTCATGGATTGAAAGTAACAATAATAATCGATGATGAGATTAATTTTGGGGCATGTGTATTGGGCTACAAATTCTTCCAGGCTAGAAAATTAAATAGTATTTCATAAGGTGTTGTGAACACAGCTTACAAAATTGTGAAGAAAGGTACACAGTTGGACTTATCTGAGCTACTCCTAAATAAGTTGAAGGAAAACCTAAAGCAAATTAGGAATGCAAAGTCAAACACCTATAAGTTTGGCTCACTAATCATGTGTATTTTCATCTATTTTCAAGAAAAGTTCCCATTGGTAGGAGATGTGAAATGGGACAACACCAAATTGGTCACCATGCAAATCAGTGAGCACATAACTGCATTGGGAGATAAATTTAAAATAGTCATGGATGAATACTTTAATGTATTCAAAGACCGAATGAAAAAGAGGGTAAGAATCCCCAAGAAACTCATCAAACAATATAAAGATGAGATATGCTTCATGGTTGAAACAAATCATACTTTCATCAAACCTGTAGTTGCAAGGACAACATGGTTGCAACCACTGGAATATGAGATCAACATTGATCTTGCAAAAAAGGCAATTGATGCCTTAATCAATGAACCACTAGACAAAAAGAAACCAAGGTTTGGCACATATGAAGAAGCCAAGTCAAGAATTAAATCAGACCTATTTGTCAAGAAGATAGTCAAAAGGGACAAAATGGTAAAGAATCACAAGAAGATTCTATTAGTAGACGAGGAAGAAGTTGAACATGCTGAAGAGATTGACCAAGAGGAGGAAATTGAAGAATAGGTGTCTGTCGGTAAAGATGAAGAAAATAATGACTCTGAGGAAATAGAGTTGGATTCACCACCTCCTCCACCATCAAAGAAACCAAGAACTATAGTTGCTTGAAGGACAAGAAGCCAAATGTCCAAAGAGTCTACTCCTTCACCTCTTAAGCAAGGAAAAGTCAGGACTTACAAAAGGAAAGCTCGAGCACCTAAAAGAGGACAAAACAAGAAGGGTAGAAAATACGTCAGAACCCAAGAGGACATAGAAGACACCGAGCAAGATGAAGCTTTAGAAGTAGAAAAATGTGAGGCCTCACCCCGACCCATCATAGAATTACTGATTCATTCACACTTTGATATTTTATATTTTGGTATATTGATACACTTTTTGATTATCCTGACAGAGACTCGAGATACTATGTTATGATGATAATTATATTGTGTGGATTTCATTTTGATATAGATTAGCCCTAGATCAGATGGTTGTTTTGATTATATATTTTAGATAAGTGAACTAATGAGAAGATTGAATCCTGATGGGACTTGATTATTTCATGGATATTATGTCATGATGATTATGGAAAATTTATGTTCTA
>MU223463.1:3832672-3851209 GCA_018584345.1 Thuja plicata
AAATATTTTCATAGTTAGCCTAATAATTTTCTATAAGAACTCTTTTTTCTTTAAATATAATTATTTTCCATGGTCATTAATGAAATTTTGGTTATTGCTTGAGATTCGCCAATATTTTCTACAAAAAGTTGTGATTAAAAAATATTCGCCAGTACAAATAATTTTTTTTTCCAAAAAATTGAGAGATTCGCCAATAGGAATTAATTTTTTTAAAAATAAAATGAAAGATTCACCAGGATTTTATACATTTTTCTAGAGGGGGGTTTCTTAAAGTTATCCCTGGCAAACAGTGCTAGTAGTTTAACCACAGATGGAGAAAATGCAGTCAAACTACATTATGAAAAGATCATTGAAGTAAAATGGTTAAGGAAGGAGCTCTGCGAGGCAGATACATGATTCAGAGAAGAAGTAACCGAGCTACAGGCTCAACTTCTACCAAATCTTACACTGCTACAATATCATATCAGTTCTACAAGGTAGCTAATAGGAACTCCCAAGATGTCTGTGATACACAACATCTATGATATGCATTCAAAGATAACACTTAAGCATATGGCTCTAGAAAACCTGAGTGAGCAATAGGAGAAAATGATGGAAGACATGAATTCTTCTCATTCACACATTTTTTATAAGCTCTAAGGTAGATAACCTTTTCCCTTAATATCAAATAAAGGGGAAAATGATATATTATACAAAATATCAAAGAAAATGTTATGTACATTCATTCATATGGGAAAAAGGTAGATATGTATATGTGTATTCATAAAGGGAAAATGATATGAAGAAGAAAAATATATCATATGTGCAAATATACCGGCATATATATAGGGGGAGTCATTAAATGACTACGGACTATATATGTTGTATATACTTAACATTTTGTTAGCATTTTGCACATATTATTTTTTGATACTAATGTCAAAGCTGGAGATTGATGACATTAATTTGTCATTAGTATTCAAACAACACTTTCGGTAAGCTTACACCGAAAGACAGTAAAGAGAAAAGCAAAGATTACATTAGAAGATCACCAAAAATGACTAAGTACAGAGAGAACCGATTACACAAGGTAATGTGTACACTGAAAATCACAATGCAGAAAGATAGAATGGAACCCGATGAAGGAACCCAAAATGAAAATTAGAGTGCAGACCAAAAAATTAGACACAGTGCAACGGACAGTAAAAACTGAAGGACTCTCAACCATGACTGACAGACAGAACCGAAAGTCAGTTGCAGCCCACAAAAAGTGGATCTAACTTCCACATCAGATAAAGCAAGGGTAGTCTATTTATAGGACATTTAATTATTTTTAAATCCATTTATTTAGGGACAAGAAACATTAATGTAAGTGTTTTAATTAGTCTAAATGATTTAAAACACATAGACTAGGTGATCTAGGTTTAAGTTGTAAACCTGATCTAAGAGTTAACATTATTTTTATCACAACTTGATGAAGTTAATCCAAATATAAATATATGATGTAATCATTCATTAGAATGAGTGTGCAAGAGAGAAGAGAAGAGAATGAGCATACCTATGGATTGAATTGAGAATTTCAAGAACCAGAACAGAAAAAGATGAATTTGGTTAGCAGAACCAAGAACAGAGGAAACTGATAATTAGAGGTACTATTCAATCACAGTTAAGGTGATAATATTTTTATGTGAACTACATAGGATCTGTATCACCAATAGGATATTTCATTTACCAGGTCAATTTTTAATTTTCTATCATTCTAACAAGTGGAGCAAAGTGTAAAAATTCCTTTCAATAAAGGTGGATTTAACAGTCCAATATCAAATCTCTTAACTAAGTGTACACTTAACATTGTAGCTAAAAGCTCTTAATAGAGTAGACTTTAATAGGTCTCCACCGATACTCCTAGTAGGTTAAATCATCAGAAGTGATCAAATTGTAAGCCTTAACCAGCCCCTTCCATTCTGCAAATAGTAAATTTTTATGGGTACCATCCCAACCATAGTTTTTACTTCCTAATAGGAGTTTTCTTCTATATCATATCTTGTGTTATGTGTCAATTATGTTCATGAATTTTTCTATGAATGAATCACATGTTTATTTATGTTATGAATTGATACAACTCACACAAAGATAGTGTAGATCAGATTGAATGGATATGCAATTGATTACAAAGGTTAATTGATAAAAGGATATGAAAAAGTTTTAGATGTATTGATTCACCCCTCCCCTCTCAGTACTACTTCCCATTAAGCCCAACAACCTTGGGCTTGCACTTAATAAGAATTTATTCATATTAAGCTCTTTCAAACCCTTTCAACTTCATCGACAAATCAAGGGCTCATTGACATTACTTTTGAATTTGATTATATGACTTTTTTTGGTATCAACATCTTGAACCACACTTTATGATCCAACATAAAGATGTTTAGCAAGTGTGAGGAATGAAATGACCATACAACCAACTAAAACCTAAATCATATCACAAACACACTTAATCTTTTTAATTTAAACCACTCATTTATAGTTTGATTTTCTTGTAGGGCCCATAGGCATTGATTTTGGATTTGGTTATGTGACTTATTTTTTGTATCAATATCTTGGATCACACTTCATGATCCAATATAAAGATGTTTAGTAAGTGCGAGGAATGAAAAGCCTATCAAACCCACAAAAACCTAAATCATACCACAAACACACTTAATAATTTTTTTATGTAGAACACTCCTTTAAAGTTTTTTTTCCTAATTAGTTCATGCAACTTTGAACTTAAGACCTTCTCGATGGGAGGCTTCACAACTCATTTTTTTTCTTTCTCTCTTGGATCTTGATGATGG
Organism: Thuja plicata; assembly: GCA_018584345.1. NCBI lineage: Eukaryota > Viridiplantae > Streptophyta > Pinopsida > Cupressales > Cupressaceae > Thuja > Thuja plicata. The sequence continues at coordinate 3,835,489 of MU223463.1, forward strand.
ATCTTAAATGTTGATTCTAAAAAAACTATTACACAATGAAACCTAGAAAAAAGTTAGGCTTATTCCTACACCTTAGGGTCATCCCATTATAATTTAAATTGTAGTTAGCTGGATAACCAAAGGTTTCAAGGCAATTTATCACCTAAAAGAAGCCTTAGGGGTTTTAACAAGAATCCAAAAATTTTTTTTGCCTAAAACTCAGTATCACATCGTCCTCCCTAAGTTGGTGAATCCCTATGTGGATCTAAGGGGTGGTTGCATGAGCTAACAAGGCAACACAATGAATGTATATTTAATTCACAAATAAGCATGAATGCAATGTTTTATATTTCAATATAGATAATGGAAGTTAAAAAAATATGATATATAGTTATACACTCAAGAGGTTGATAAGAAATACATTTTTAACGTCCCTGTGTCAACATAAAGGTAAGGAAGAGATATCCATGTTCTAGTATGACTATTATTCTACTATATTCTATCAAAAACTTCACTACAAAGATTACCAATTTGTGGCCCTATTTTATTAAAGTACTATGTATACATCAAACTCAAAGGAAATTGCTTAATCATACTTTACAAAAAAATAAAGGGGCATGAAATGATGAGTCAATTATCCACAACAAATGATGTATATATCATAAATTTATGCCCCCTCTAGTCTATCAAAGAGACTTTAGTACTCAATAATCAATATATAAAATATAATATATTATAATATTATCCAAAAAGTGATGACCTTGACCTTTCACATAAACATCATCCACATGTGATTACCCAAAAATGTGTTGGTCATCATCCTCCATATAAATATCATCAACACCTGTAAATAAATTAAGTTAGTTACAAAATTAATTTTTGAATTAAAGACTTGGAATTGACTAAATTTGAATGCACTATTTTCTTACCATATGTACTTTGCATTGTGTCAAATTTTTTTTTTTTTTTTTATTAAGAGCAAGAGAAAAGTGTACCATATGATATTGTTTGTTGTATTATTCATTTAAAACTGCAATAACATTCTCACTCAACAATAAAATGTTGATGTATTTGTTCCACCGCATGAAATGGGTTTTCTAGGAAATTAAAAGCCTCAATCTTAGGTTTCATTCCCTCTCTACTAAATTTGATCTTCTTCAGGGGAATTTGGATACTAGGTTGGTGGGGATAGAACCAAAAGGACAAAGAGGATGAGAAAAATGTCAAGGATATCCGGGATAGAATGGATAATTTGGAGAACAATATTAAGAAGCATATGATGGATAATAACCTTTTTATTGGTTCTGCAATGGAGTGATTCAATAAGTTATCAAGTCTGAGCTAGATGCTGGGTCTTTGACTATGAAGCTCAAAGATGAAAAAGATGATGTGGGTGATGTTGGTCCAGGCAAGCATACACGGTCTGTAAAAAAGAAAAAGATCCATGACACGATCCTGGAGCTCTCTGATTTTAATGTGGCCATCACAAAGGTGTCTGAGGCTAAGAAAGAGGCAGAGGGAACTCTTCTATATTTTTTGTAGGTCTTGTTGTTCCCCTATTTCTATGCTGGTTGTGTTTTAGGTTTTCTGTTGCTGGGTGTTGTTGCTGGTTTCTAGTTTTTTTTTTTTTGTATTATTTTTTGGTTTAGAGGGCTGGTTTCCTATCCTATTTCAGTTCAGTGGGCTTAATGTCTATTCTTATTTTGTAAGGATTGTATGGGGTTTTGGGTCCCCCTAAAACCTATTTTTTTCCATCAATCAAAAACATTCTCATAAAACAAGTCAACATATAGAAGATTAATATATATATTAAAGACTAAAAACTTAACTTATGTATTAAAGACATAAAATTTATGAAAATGCATTTCATAAATTTATAACCATTTTAAACTTGGATTTCATCCATTGTTGTTGTTGTCTTGGGTGAGATATCTTCTTAATCTTTTTGTCCACCATCTAACACTGCAATAATATTGCACATTTAGCACAATTAATCATATTAAATTAATATACCAACTAAAGACTCAAAATTGATTGATTCTTATTTTGTAATTTCATTACCACTTCCAGCTTGCATTGCATCCATCATTGTTGTTGTTTGGTTAAGATAAATAGGAAAAAGGTGATGTATTTTGTTGAACTTTCTGTTGATCATCTAAAGCTGCAATAATATATTTTAAATTTGAGAAAATAAACTTAAATAAAATGTTCAAGTGTAAAATTGTATTATGTACTCAACAACTAATTACCATCTATAACTTTAATTTCACCTATAATCATTTGGTTTAGATCAATGGAGAAAGGTAATCGATAATAATGAGTATTTTATTGATCATTCAAACCTGCAAAATGACATATTTTTATTATATAAAAAAATAAATTATTGCTATATAAATTACTAAAATACTTAAATTGAATAAATATACTCACCTTTCTGCCTGATAACATCTCTTTCCTATTCTATTGTTATGCCTGATCAATTAATGACCTTCTTTTTTTATTTCTAGTTTTTATAGAGGGGAATTAAAAAAATTTATTTTCCTTAGCTCTTTCATTTGAGTTTTGAGATATGACGTTACATTTTTATGAGTAAAATGGAATTTATGCATTTTATTTGGACTAAACCATGGTGATATTTGTCTCCTAGATATGTTCTTTGAGCCAGGGGTTTATTTGTATTTGGAAGATGAATAAAATGTGCATGTATGTCTTTTTAAAGTTTCTCAACACACTGACTAAACATGATTTTTTCATCTTCTCTAGTTGGTAAATTTTGAAGCAATGAAGTAATATAGTCAACTAAATTTTGAAAGTTATCATTGAAAGTATTAGATGGTTTCCAACTATCTGTAATATAAATAACCATGGCTAAGTTAAAAAAAATTTAAAAATTATAATGTTTCATTATAAAATGATGGTTTTGAAATTTACCTATACTTTGAGCTTCACCAATGACAACCCCATGCACATATTGATCTTTTGAAAGTATGCAACCATGTATAATTGAACTAACACTTAGTTAATTTTTAGAACCATGAAATTATCTAATACTTGATTGTAAATAAATTGACATTACCAATGGTATTAATTTCATGAAAAGAACTCCCTCTGACTTCATCATTTTCATCAACCAATGGAATAACATCATCTGTAATTTAATAAAATTACTTTAGTAAACATGATTTTTCCATCTTCTCTACTTGGTAAATTTTGAAGCAATGAATTTACTTAGTCAAATGAATTTTGAAAATTATCGTTAAAGGTATGAGATAATTACATGTACTTTGAGCATCACCATTGACAACCCCAAGCACATCTTGATCTTCTAAAGGTATGCAACCATCTATAATTGAAATAACACTTTGTTAATTTTTAGAACCATGAAATTATTTAATACGATTGTAAATATATTGACATTACCAATTGTATTATTTTCATGATAACAACTCCCTATAACTTCATCATTTTCATCAACCAATGGAATAACATAATCTTTAATTTAATAAAATTAATTTAGTAAACATGACTTTTCCATCTTCTCTACTTGGTAAATTTTGAAGCAATTAAGTTATGTAGTCAAATGATTTTGAAAATTATCGTTAGAGGTATTAGATGATTTCTTGTACTTTGAGCTTCACTATTGAAAACCCCAAGCACATCTTTATCTTCTAAAGGTATTAAACGATCTATAATTGAACATGACTTAATTAATTTTTAGAACCATGAATTTATTTCATACGATTGTAATCCTACCAACTTCATTTAATTTAGTAAACATAATCTTTAATTTAATAAAATTAATTTAGTAAAAATGATTTTTCCATCTTCTCTACTCGGTAAATTTTGAGGCAATTAAGTTATGTAGTCAAATGAATATTGAAAATTATCGTTAGAGGTATTAGATGATTACCTATACTTTGAGCTTCAACATTGAAAACCCCAAGCATGTCTTGATCTTCTAAAGGAAGGTATGAAACCATTTATAAATGAAATAGAACTTAGTTAATTTTTAGAACCATGAATTTATTTAATATGATTGTAAAGATATTGACATTACCAATGGTATTATTTTCATGGCAAGAATTCCTGCCAACTTCATTTTCATCAACCAATGAAGTAACATCATCTGTACCTCAATAAAAGTAATTTAGTTAGTTTTGAAAAAATATAATAATCATTAAAAACATTATTTAACTTAAAAAAAAATGAAACTTACCACCAATTTGATCTTGTTGGTTTATTTTGTTTCTCTTTAGAAGATCCAAATTCCATAATGCATGTTTTCATGTGTTTCCTTTTTTTTCCCACTGACAATCACAAACATGTAAATTTATGATCCAAATTTTCTAATTAGGTACCATTTTGTTGGATCAGTTTGGATTTTATCTTATATGTATCAGGAAGAAGGTCATGAGGATAATAGTAAGTATCAGGTATTGATTTTTATCTCTCTAAAGAAGTTATGTAATATCTTTCCTTTTTGAAGTTAGCTAAAAATCCAGATAACTGCACATACCTTTCATATTTGTAGTATGGATCTACCCTATGGAGAAGTCTATGAATAATCCAATCCATTCTCCTTGTCCATTTCTTAGAATACTCACTTAAATAGTGACTCTTCATGTGAAAATGGTATGACTCTATAGCTGCATTTGTTTCTTGGTTTGTATGAGAGAAACTTAGAAAGTTTTTTTCCCACATCTCTATACAAAAAACATATAATGTCTGAGAATACACTATAAACAAGTTAAAAAAATGCATATAAACCATAATAGATAATTTGGGGAACTTTCCAATGTGACTCTCATTATGACACAAAGTTTTCTGAAAATACTCAACAATTTCTTTTTCTTCTTTGAACTCCTCTATGAAATTTTTTAACAAATGAGTAGTGATATTTTTGTTGTCACTAATTGTATACATTATTTCACCCAACCTATTGAACATTTTCATTCCAACATCCCTGCTACACATAAGCATGGATTATAAAAATTATATTAAGTTTAAGCGTGTGATTTTTACTAGATACTTAAATCGAATTTTAATTCACTTATACACATTCTTTAACCATGCTCTACATACATTCCAAATACATAAAATTACTTGATAATCAAAGGATGATCTACAAGTTACATTATAAAATTTGGTAAACATAAATAGAAAGTCTAATAGAATTGATTGTTAAATGAAAAATTAAATATTGCTAAAATTAGGAAACATATATTTTTATAAACTAAATATTAAAGATTTGTACTTGATTATAAATATAAAATAAGGTTGATAAAACCTAATTGATTCAATCTCAGCACTAGCATCATCCATCATGAATGTATTTGTTGGAATAATGGAAGTGTGTGTACTGAGAGGGGAGGGGTGAATCAGTACCCTTAAATTTTTTATCAATTAATCTTTAGTACTCATTACTTGCATAAATGACCATTGGAGATTTTCTACTTCATGCATGCAATACAATAGTATAAATGTAAATGCATGTAAACAAACATTGAAAACTTCATGAAACTCATTTACACATGACACAAGTATTTGGTAATGCATAAACCCTTGTTAGAAGGTAAAACTGTGGTGGGGATGAAACCCACAAAGCTTCACTGTCTATAGAATGGAAGGTGCATGTTAGGGCTATACAAGTTGTGATCACTTCTAATGATATTACCCTCTTAGGAGTAACATGTTATACTTGTTAAGTCAACTCAGTTAAGATATTTTAGCAACAAAGTGTATGTGTGCACTTGGTTATGGGTTTTACATAAAGACTGTTAGGTCCACCTTCTTAAAGGATTTTACTACTTGCTACAATTGTTTGAGAGTAAAAAATATATAACCCGATTGCTGCAATCCTATATTATTGATTAAAGATCCATTATGTTCATAAAATATATATCACCTATTGTGAGGATAATACCTATGTCCTGCTCGGTAACCTTGAATGTAGTTCTTCATAACTAAATTCTTCTTTCTATGTCCTTGTGCATGAAAAACTTTCTCTGATCCATGGATATCCTTGGTGGCTATAATAATCATCTTCTTGATTTATTAATACATCTATATATACAATATTATGACCTAATATCAAAGGTTTACAACTTGACCTCGATCTCCTAGTTTGCACGAATACAATCATTTAACTAATTAAATCTATATTTAACACTTTACTTGATCCTCAAGAAATGGTTATCCAGCAAAGAAAGAAACCACTTTAAAGACTAAAGGGCTTTAGCTGAAGTGTAGTTTGAGATCCACCTTTTCTAGTGAAATGTTGTCTCTCGGTGTAGACTAGCGCTCGGTGATGTCTTTGTGTACAGGTGTTCGATGATGTCTTTGTAGACTAGTGCTTGGTTGTTATCCTATTTAGTTGATATAATGCTCGGTGTTCAAAAAAATTTGGTGATCACTGCAGTCGGTGAATGTTGTTGTTTGGTGATTGCTATCGCTCAGTGATCATGACCGACCAAAACTTTTTTTTTGTATACTAATGACAACTTCTGATCCTTCAGGATTATCAATCTCCCCCTTTTGCATTAGTATCAAAAAATGATATGTATAGTATATACACCAAGTGTGTTACCTTGAGAATGACCCCCCTATGTGCATGCCTCGGTATGTAGTAATGACAAAGATGTAAAATTTATATCTTGTCATTTATGTGTGAATGTGATTTCTTAAAGTCTACCATCAAATTTTCCCATTTCTCCTTCAAGTGTTGTAGTGTCCTTTGCTCCAATGTGATTTGAGCATGCATGTCATAGATTCTTTCTGCTATTGACATCTATGGGGTGTAAATTAGAGTCTTTTCTGTAGTCATGTGTGTCATCAACAATGTGAGATTTGGTAGTAACATGGCTTATATCTCAGTTACTTCATCTCTAATTTTTATTTCTTCCTTTTCTATTTCAAGTCTTAACCGTTTAGATTCAATAATATTTTCATAATGTAGTTGGAATGCATTTTACTTGGTGAAAGACTTTGTGCACTATCATTTAGTTCTTCATTTAACTTAGCTATTTGTTCACTATGCTCGGTAGTGAAGTTCTCAATAATGCACAACTTTTGAACTAAGGTAACTAATTCTGAAATAATAGGTTCTAATGTAATTACTAGTTTAGAAAGTTTTACCTTATTCTTTGCCACTTCTTGGCTAATTTTCTCTTTGAGTTTGTAGCAATATTTCTCTTCTTCTCTTTCCTCAATGACCTTCTCGATGTATAAATTATGTTGTGTGATGTCATCAGTCATAAATGGAAGTTGATCAATGATGGGTGCATTTTGATCAATCTTGGCATTAGGAACTACCTATAATATAATTTCCTTTGTTGTTTCTAGGACTTGTGAATTTTGGTATTCCATTCTGAGCTTGTCATGTTGTGCTCTCCTTTTGCATAGCTCCCCATACCTTTTCAGTGACTCAAGATCAAGTATTCTTGGATCACAGTTGGGTATGTCTACGGTCTCCTTGAATATAATGGGGGCTTTAAATTTCTTTTTCTTGTTCTTCTTTTGCATGTTGCTTGATGCAGGGGAGTGGGGTATAATAGCAAGAGTCTTTTGTTTCTCAATTTCTATCGTTAATTGCTAGGGAGGTGTGATGCCTTGGCTAAGTTGCTTAGTCAGTACTTATTGGTCGGTTGTAGATGTCTCTATTGGAGATTTTCTTCTGTGCAAATAGTTAATTGTATGTTTTTCATTGATGACAACATATAATACACATCAGTGTCCTATATACAATTATCCATATGAATATTTTGAAGCCTTTTGTGTTTACATCTACGTTGTAGACATGTTCTAGATACCATGTTCATACACGTAGATTCAGATATGCAGTTTCAGTTGAGTTATGTTAATCTATTTTGGCAGTTACAATTTCTGGAGATTATCTGTTAAGAGACAATGTATTTACATTGTTCCTTGATTTGCACCTACCTTCCGGATATGCATGTTTGTATTCATGTTTAGTTATGAGTTAAGCATGTTTTGTTAAGAGTGCTTAACGTGTTTCATCTAAAGCGTGATGTTTGAGTTAATTTGGTGGAGCTAACTTCATGAAGCATCGTGTATATTCATTTTGAGTTGTGTGGTACTAATTGTGATTGCATTCTTAGTTAAGCTGACAAGACAAGTCCTAAAGGGATACCTACATCTGACATGATCATGTCTTTGATGAAGATATATATAACATTTCAATTGTGATTACTAAGTGTGAAAATGTAGTGAAATAGAAAACACAAAGCAGAGAAAAAAGTTACACAGTAAAGCTACATCATTCATTAGTTGAAGATCTATGTGAAGAAGTAGAAGAAGATTACAATTCACTAGAACTAATCAGGACAACAGGTCTACTCAAATAGTTCATTATCAGATATAGTGTATATCTACCTTACAAAAGGTTGCAAACTTCATCATTTGAGCAGTGAGCTCTTGGACAATGTGTCCTCACCCCTAACATGGTTATCTGTAAAAGACTCCTAACAGGATCTGACCTTTGAGCAGGTCTCTATACTTATTGCATTGTAAAGATAAACTCCTACCATGGTTGCAAGATCTTCTAACAAAGATCATTATAAACTAGTACAGTTATTTGTGGGTACTAATTACCACCAGGGTTTTTACCTAATTTGATTTTCCCTATTACCAAAATTGTGTTGTTCAATTCTGTGTTATCTTGTTGAGTTCATGTTTAAAATTATTTTGTACTTAATTGAAAAAATAATTTAATCTTGTAGATAACTGATTCACCCCCCGCCCCCCTTCTCAGTTATCTCTAGGGACTATTCCTAACAATTGGTATCAGAGCCAAGTGTCTTGGAGAGAAAGCTTAATAGCTTAAGGTAGATCAGATGGCAAACATCAGAAAAGAAATTCCTGAGTTTGATGGAGAGAATTATCTTGACTAGAAGAACAAAATGATAACACATCTACAGTGCATTGGTTTTGATATTTTTGAAATTGCCAGACCAGAAGTTGTTTTTCCCTCTCTGAAAGACCTTGCAAAGGATGATTCTATTAGTAAATAGAAGGATGTATTCACTGCTAATGCAATTGTCACGGAAGCCCTTATAAGTGCATTATTTGACAGCGAATTCTTTGAGATTATGAAAGTAGACGAAGCCTACACCATATGGAAGTATTCAGAAGATATGTTTGAAGGAGATATTTGAAAGCAAAGAATGCACGGATAAAAACATGGAAAAAGAAGTATAAAAACTTAGAGATACAACCTGAAGAGAACATTAGAGCTTACAATTAGAGGATTAATGAAGCAGTTTCTGGAATCAGAAACAATGGTGGAGAAATTTCAGAGGAAGACATAATGGACAAACTAATGACTACATTGACAACAGACTATGAGAGAAAGATCAATATCTTAGATGAGACTATGAAATTTTCAAAGGACTTCAAGAGAGAGAATTTGATCAGAAAAATCTTTGTATTTGAGATATCGAGATTGAAGACAGAATGTAAAAGTGAAACAAGTTTCAAAGCCTCAGTCCATGGTAAGAAATCTCTGAACATCTCTAGTAATATTGAAAAAGAAGAAGTTGATACAGAACTAGAAGGGATCATTTCTATGATTGCTAAGAAATAAAGGAAAGGTAAAGCGAAATATGAAGGACAACTACCATTCAAATTTTTTTCATGCAAAAAAATTGGCCACTTTGCATCCATGTGTCCTACAAGAGTCAAGAATTTCATATCTGATTACAAGCCTAAATATACAACAAAATGCTACCATGTTGAAGATGAAGTAACAAATGAAGATTCAAGAGAAGATGAAATTGGATTCATTGCAATTAAATACATTGAAAAAATTCTTGAGGAAATGGACATTGAAGATGAAAAGAAGGCACAAGAGTTAGCATTAGTTTCCAAAGCAGACATCAGAACTGACTAGATCATTGATAGCGGATGCTCACATCACATGACAGGAGAAAAAGACATATTTTAACATCTGGACAAGTACAAAGGTGGTATGGTTATATTTGGAGATAAAACTCCCAAACCTATCATAGGGAGAGGTTCTATTACCTTAGATGGAGACAACAAGATAGATGATGTTCTTTATGTTGATGGTTTACATCATAACCTACTAAGTGTTGGACAATTGCTTGACAAAGGATATCAGTTGGAATTCAAAGACAACAAGTGAATCATTAATAACAAACAAGGAGATATGATTGTATCAGGCTCTAAGAAGAAAGGCAATGTCTTTTAGCTCAATTCAGAAGTAAACTATTTTGTTGCAAAAGTATATGATGGTTGGCTATGGCACAAAAGACTTTGTCATATCAATTTTGACAACATAGTAAAGATAACAAATGTAAAGGAAGTAAGAGACCTTCCTAGTATTCCAAGACCAGTTGATACTATGTGTAGGGAATGTGTGATGGGAAAGCATGTAAGAAGCTCATTCAGAAGCAAGCAGAACTCAGCAGAAAATAAATTAGATCTAGTGCATACAGACTTATGTGGTCCTACTCAAACAAGATCATAGTATGGAGAAAGGTATTTTATTTTTTCTATTGAAGATTTTTCAAGGATGATGTGGGTTTCATTCTTAAAGGATAAGTCTAAAGCTTTTGAGAAGTTCAAAATATTTAAAGCTAAAGTTGAAAATGAGTCTGGATTAAAACTAAAGTGTCTGAGATCAGATAGAGGAGGAGAATTCACCTCTGACCAGTTTTATGAGAATTGTGAAGAACTTGGTATCAAAAGGCAGTTGAGTGCTCGTAGAACCCCTCAATAGAATGGGATTGCAGAAATAAGAAATAGGATCATACTTGATATAGCGCGCACTATCATGATTGAAGGAAAAGTTGCACACACCTATTGGAGAGATGCATTCAATACAACTGTCTATACTATCAACAAAATAAAACTAAGGTGAGGCACAAAACAAAATACCTTATGAACTTTGGTTTGGTAATGTACCTACAGTAAAATACTTCAAAATCTTTGGAAGCAAGAGCTACATCAAGATAGATGATGGTGTTGGTAATTTTGATGTCAGAAGTGATGAAAGTATTTTCCTTGGTTAGTCTACTAAAATCAAAGCATATAGATGTTTTAACTTGAGATTGAAGAAGATAATTGAAAGTACACATGTGAAGATTAATGAGAAGTTAATGATTCAAGAAAGATACTATGATTATGCACCTATGATTGAAGATGAACCCATGCCTAGCAGTAAGGAAATTGTTATTGAAGAAATGTTTGATTGTATTGATATAACATGCAATGACCCTTAAAAAAGCAAAGAAGAATCACAGATAATAGATGAGGATGTCACACCTAAAGTTCCAAAATTCACAACCAGATACCATTCAAAGGAAGATATCATTGGAGATCAGAGTAGTAGAATTTTACCAAGATGTAAAGAAAAAGGTTTAACAATTGATGAAGAGGTATGTTTACTTTCACAAATTGAACCTTTAAGTGTTGAAGATGCATGTAATGATTCAGATTGGAAAAAAGAAATGAAAGAAGAATTAGATCAAATAATAAAGAATGATGCATGGGAACTGGTCCCTAGACCTTGTGACAAAAGTGTGATTGGAAAAAAGTGGATATTCAGGAATAAGATGAATGAAGAAGGTACAGTGGTAAGAAACAAAGAAAGAGTGGTATGTAAAGGATATGCGTAGAGAGAAGGAATAGACTACACTGATACATTTGCCCTTGTGAGTAGAATGGAAGCTATCAAGTTGTTTTTGGCCTATGAAACATTAAAGAACTTTAAATTATATCAAATGAATGTCAAGTCATCTTTTCTGAATGGTGACTTGAAGGAATAAGTTTACATAGAACAGCCTGAAGGATTTAGTTTATCAAACAAACCAGACATGGTATGCAGACTAAAGAAATCCCTTTATGGACTTAAATAGGCCCCAAGAGCTTGGTATGAGAGACTTGATAGTTACTTGACAAAGATTGGATTCAAAAAGGGAGCAACAGATTGCAATTTATTCATAAGAGAGACACCTGATGGACTACTACTTTTTGCTATCTTTGTTGATGACATTATCTTTTGAGGTAATGACAAGATTAGTGCACAATTTTCCAAAGAGATGTAAAGTGAATTTGAAATGAGGATGATTGGACCTATCAAATATTTTTTGGGATTGAATGTAAAATAAACAGACAAAGGCATATTCATAAATCAGTCTAAGTATGTCAAGGAGATATTGAAGACTTTCAAAATGGAAGATTACAAACTAGTAAGCACCCCCATGATAACAGGAAGAAACATTTCTAAAGAGGATGATTCCACAACAGGTGACAAGACACTATACAAGTCTATGATTGGAAAACTCATATATCTTACTCAATCTAGACTAGATATTTCTAATGCAATTGGCATTGTTGGAAGATTTGTAGCTAAACCTAAAAAAAATGACCTAATGGCAATAAAAATAATATTTAGATACTTAAAGGGGACTATAGACTATGGCTTATGGTATCCTAACTATGAGAATATACAACTTCATGTGTATACATATGTAGATTGGGCAGGTTGTGTTGATGATAGGAAGAGTACCTCATGAGGAGAAGTATTTCTTGGAGACTGGTTGGTTACATGGAGAAGGAACAAGAAGAATTGTATCTCTCAATCAATAGTAGACGTTGAGTATGTTGTAGCAGCATTGAAAATTTCAACAATGGTTTGGATCAAACAGATGATTAAAGACTTTGGTATTCAGATTGATTATCCTATTTTTAATCACTGTGATAACACTATCACTATCAATATGTCAAAGAACCTTGTGACGCACGCAAAGACAAAACACATTGAGATCAAATATCAATTTCTAAGAGAAACATTTGCAGACAAAGAAGTAAAGTTGGATTATGTAAGCACTAAAGAACAATTAGCAGATATTTTTACAAAGCCTTTATCAAAAGATATTTTTGAGTATCTCAAGAAGAAGCTGGGAGTAATTCACTTTCCTGAGTCTGATTAGAATTTGCAGAAAGATCATGAGTCCTTGGTGACTTATGAATGGTTGACTACTCTACTTCTAGAATAGTACCTGTGCTTGATTTTTTTTGGTGCCCTTTTCTATTGATGTCAAAGGGGGAGTATATAGTTAGGGGGAGCATATTCTCTGGTGGAGTATACAGTAATAAAAAATGCAGTAAAAAGAGATGTAGCAATTAAGAGGGACATTTGATGAGGATATTGAGAATATTTTAAAAAGGAGGATACTTTGGGTTGATTGTGTTTTTCATATCATATGTTTCAATCAATGTCAAAGGGGGAGATTGTCAGAGATTTGTTTCTGTGAAAATAGTTAATTGTATGTTTGTCATTGATGACAAAACATAATATAGAGCAGTGTCCTATGTACAATTATCTGTATGGATATTTTGGAGCCTTGCCTATTTATATCTATGTTTTAGACATATTCTGGATACCATGTTCATACACACAGATTCATATATATAGTTTCAGTTGAGTTATGTTAATCTATTTTGGAAGTTACAATTTCTAGATATTATCTGTTAAGAGCCGATGTATTTACATTATTTCTTGAGTTGCGCCTATCTTCAGGATATGCGTGTTTGTATTCATTTTTTGTTAAGAGTACTTGATGTGTTTCATCTGAAGTGTGATGTTTGAGTTAATTTGGTGGAGCCAACTTTGTGAAGCATCACGTCTATTCATTTTGAGTTGCGCAGTCCTAATTATTATTGCGTGCTTAGTTAAGTTGACAAGACAAGTGTTGAAGGGATGCCTACATCCAGCATGATCATATCTTTGATGAATATATATATAGTAGTTCAATTGTGATCACTAAGTGTGAAAATGTACTGAAAAAGAAAAGATAGAGCAAAGCACAAAGTTAGACTGTAAAGCTACATCATTCATTAGTTGAAGATTTATGTGAAGAAGCAGAAGAAGATTACAATTCACTGGAACTGATCAAGACAACAATTCTACTCAAATAGTTCATTATCAGATATAGTGTATATCTACCTTACAAAAGGTTGCAGCCTTCATCATTTGAGCAGTGAGCTCTTGGACAGTGTGTCCTCACCCCTAACAGGGTTATCTATAAAAGACTCCTAATAGGTACTGATCTTTGACTAGGTCTCTATACTTCTTACATTGTAAAGATCAACTCCTAACAAGGTTGCAAGATCTTCTAACAAAGATCATTATAAACTAGTAAATTTATTTTTGGGTGCTAATTCCCACTGGGTTTTTTACCTAATTTGGTTTTCCCCGTTACCAAAATTGTGTTGTTCAATTCTGTGTTATCTTGTTGAGTTTATGTTTAAAGTTATTTTGTACTTAATTGAAAAATAATTGAATCTTGTAGATAACTAATTCACCCCCCCTCTCATTTATCTCTTGGGACTATTCCTAACAGTCTCTACTTCAACCTTTTCTTAAATTGCATCCTTGACTGCCTTTCCACTATCCTCGGTGGGTGAATTGTTAGAATGAATTTAGAATAACTAAGAGGGGATGGGTGAACTAGTTATCCTTAGGTCTAGATGTAGAAAATAAAAATTTCTGTATTTCAGATCTACTCCGTAGTAGTAGCATATGTCAACAACTTAATCATGCAGTTTACTGTTTAATTTAATTATCTTATAGAAACGTGACAGTAAAACAAACCATAAGCATTCACACAAGTTGACACAAGTATTTAACGTGAAACCCAATATGAGAAAAATCACCAGTAACATGCTACCAAGTTTCACTCTTTTGAAGTGAGCTCTGTGAGGAGCCAACCCTATTAAAGGTTACAATAACACACTATTAGGTGTGACCTAGTTAAAGGATTTAATCACCCTATCAGGAGTGGCCTTGTTAGAGGACTTAGAACATTCCACCTGAATATCACCTTTCTTAGAGGATTTATACAAATGACTGTTAGGTCAACCTTGTTAAAGGATTTTAACTGATACAATGGTTAGAAAGTAATCAGCAGTTGTGATCTGATACATACAACTTACTTTGCAAATTTAGATCAAATTACAGCTCTGATGTTAAATTACTAAGTGGCCTACATTGTCATTTCAATCTTCCGATCTGCTTTGAAATCCGTCAAGCAATCACACATGCAACTTTCTGCTTCTATTTTCAGCCTTCTCTACTAGGTCATGCCAATCAGTAAATCAACTATGAAATCCTCTTGCATACACACATGTACACCAATCAGTACATCCACATCCACACTTTAATGAATAACCGCTTGAGGTTATCATATACCTCTCTATCTAGGTCAGCTAAATCTTTGTTGCTTAATCAAGATCATAGATCTCAGGTTAGGTCAAATCCAATGAATCATTCCATCATTACATTACATTTAATTCTCCAAAGTAGTGTCTAATTAAATCTTGAATCTATGGATTAATTAGGGTTACCCATAAATTAAATAACGTGGATCCCAATAAAATTAACTAAGTCAGCCAGAGATCTCAAATCTCATCATTAATCCAAATATTGTAAGTCGGCCAACATCTATGATCTACACTTGGCAATCACTGTTTCCACTCAACAATTTCACTAGTCCTCAGCACTAAACAAACTTTCTCATCACAAAAAACTTCACTCGGCATCAAACCAAACTTTCTCGGCACAAGCCAGACTTGCTCGGCACAAAACAGCCAGAAAAACTATCTTTGAAAGATAAACAACTAATTACTTTTCCAGAGTACCAACTAATCAAGTACCCTTTTATTTTCCTTAACTCAACCATTCACTTGGTCTTCTTGT
>MU223463.1:3851271-3864101 GCA_018584345.1 Thuja plicata
GACATCAATGAAAAAATAACAATTTCTTGCATTGTCACTTTCCAACAATCTCCCTCTTTGGCATTGATGGCAACACAAAATATTAAAACAATGATTTAACAAGCATAGTTACCATACAATCCAAAAAATCACCTATGTTCCTCGATATGAACAAATCTTCATTAATGTCTTTAGCTTCATTCTTATTCTTATCTTTAAAAAATTTCTCCCTCTGTGTCTGTAATCACACTTTAATCATCTATGCTTGATCATTTGTAGACTCCCTCTTAATAGATAATCACTTCATTGTTTTCAATAGTAACTTCTTCCTCTATATAGGTAATCTCTCCCTCTTTATAGGTAATCTCTCCCTCTTTGACAACAATGCCAAAGACTTTGATATCTTTATCATGTAGATCTTTAGTATCATGTTGATCCTATCATCTTGATTATGACTGATCTTCTTTTCTATCCTTGTCCAACTTCACAACTTTAGTCAGCATCCTAAAGTGTGACTTACTGTGCATCAATGTGTCAAGTATTCTGAATGTAATATCTGATGCAACAGTACCATACAAAAATTAATTAGCCTCAGTTAGGGGAATCACCCCCATTTTACCTCACAGATGCTCATGAGCATCCTTGGGTAGTGTCGTTGTGAATATGTCTACTAATTGTTCTTTAGTGTTCACATAATCCAGTCTCACTTATTTATTCTGAACTAGCTCCCTCAAATAATGATACTTGATAGCTATGTGCTTTGTCTTTGAGTGAATAATAGGGTTTTTAGAAATATTAATGGCACTCATGTTATCACAATATATGAAAATTGGTTCAGTGATTTCTTCCTTCATACCTTTCAGTAGTATTTTCAACCACACAATGTTAGAACAGTTGACTACTGCTGCCACATACTCAGCTTTAGCTATAGATTCTGAGGTGTAGTTCTGTTTCTTACTTGTCCATGAGATCAATCTTTTTCCTAAAAGAAATGCTCCACTAGTAGTGCTTTTCCTATCATCAACATTTCCAGCCCAATTACAATCAGTGTAAACTCTGAGTTCAAACTTGTCATTCTTCTTGTAGTATAGACCATAGTCATCTGTTCCTTTGAAATATCTTAGAATCCTTTTTACTGCCATCATGTGAGTTTTCTTGGGGTTAGCAGAAAACCTTGCAACAATTCCAACAACTAGGGAAATGTTAGGTCTACTATGTACAACATACTGTAGTTTTCCAATCATTGATTTGTAGAGTGTTTGGTTCACTTCTTTTGTGTCATCATCTTTTGTCAACTTCTGTCCAGTAGCCATGGGTGTACTCACTGGTTTGGACTCTTCCATTCCAAAAGTTTTCAGTATCTCATTAATATATTTAGATTGAGTGATATAGATACCATTCTTCATTTGATAAATTTGTAAGACAAGAAATAATTTTATCTCACCAAACATAGACATCTCAAATTCAGTTTGCATCTCTGTTGCAAATGTTTGGCATAACACATCTTGTCCACTAAATATGATGTCATCTACAAAAATTTCAGCTAATAATGTACCTTTGCTTTTCTCTGTCTTCAATTACAGGTTGATGTTGTCATTGGTTCTTGCAAATCCAATCTTGATCAGATAATTGTGCAATCTCTCATACCATGCTCTTGGTGCTTGCTTCAGTCCATATAGTACTTTGTGCAATATGTAAACCATATTCCTTTTGTTTGGGTCAAAAAAACAATCAGCTTGCTCAATATACACTTCTTCTTCCAAGATACCATTGAGAAATGCATACTTCACATCCATCTGATAAACTTTAAATCCTTTATAGGCTACATATGCAAGTAAGGTTCTAACTCCTTCCAATCTTGCAACTGGGGTGAATGTTTCACCATAGTCAATTCCTTCCTCCTGTGCATAACGCTTGCATACCAGTCTATCTTTGTTTCTTGTCACATCTCCATGTTCATTCAGTTTATTCCTGAATACCCACTTTGTACCAATTACATTTTTATCCTTCAGCCTAGGTAAAAGTGTCCAAGTCTTGTTCTTCTTAATTTGTTCAATTTCCTCATTCATTGCCTGTATCCAATCTTCATTTTCTAAAGCATCTTTCACTGTCTTGGGCTCAAATTCACATAACAGACATGTGCCATCTCTCAACTTATTTCATTTCGTAACTGCAAAATCCTTCGATCCAATGATTTGATTAGAATTGTGGTGTCTCCTCACATATTTTGCTAGAGTAGGCTCAGGCCTTGCTTTAGGTTCATTGTTTGTGTTCAGTTCTGGTTGATTCTGAGACTCGACATCTCCATCAGATAGCTCATCATTCACTTCCTATTTCTTGGCAACTCCACTATGTGACTCGGCAGGTGCAGGCTATTTCTCGGTAGTAGGCTAAGGTAATGTATTAGAATCTACTTCATCTAGATATATGAATTATCTATAGCTTTTAGGCTCTTGTGTACTTTCAACTTCATTCCTTTCTGCAAACTCATCAATTCTAACATTTGCACTTTCCACAACTTTGTTAGTATTAGAATTCAAACATGTGTATGCTTTGTTTTTCGTTGAATAACCAAGGAATACAACTTCTTCACCTTTAGCATCAAGTTTTCCATTTCTATTGTCCTTTAGTATAAAAAATTTGCTTCCAAATACTTTAAAGTACTTTACACTAGGTGCATAACCATACCAAAGTTCATAAGGTGTAGCATTTGTACCTTTCTTGACTTGTACTCTATTCAGGGTATAGATTGCAATAGTTATAGCTTATTTCAAGTATTTATGTGCAACATTCTTCTCCATCATTAGTGTTCTTGCACAGTCCATGATAGCTCTGTTCCTACGTTCAGTAATACCATTTTGTGGAGGTGTCTTGTGTGCGTACATTTGTCTCTTTATGCCTCGGTCATTGCAGAACATGTTGAACTCATTAGAAATAAACTCTCCACCTCTGTTAGATCTTAAGCATTTAAAACTTTTGCCTGTTTCCTTTTCAACTTTAGCTAAGTACCATTCAAATAATTGGAATGCATTAGATTTTTCCTTGAGAAACATTATAGTCATCATCCTTGAATAATCATCAAAAAATAGAATAAAGTATATAGCACCATAGTAGCTTCTTTCTCCAATGGGACCATAGAGATCAGTATGCACTAATTCTAGAATTTCCTCTGAATTATGTGTTTTACTCTTGAAACTAGACTTAGTCATCTTTCCTAGTTGACATTGTTTGCACATTGCATTCTCAGGTTTCTTTAACTTAGGTAGCCCTCTAACCCTTTTCAATTTACTTATGCTTACCAGGTTATCAAAGTTCACATGACACAATCTCTTATGTCATAACCAAACATCATTGTACTGTGCAAACAAATATGTTTCTTCAGATAAATCCAGATAGAACAAGTTGCCTTTAGTCTGATCACCACTTCCAACTAGTTCTCCAGTAGAGTCATAGATCTTTGCTTTTCTATGATGGAACTCAACTCTATAACCAGAAGTGTTCAGTTGTGCAACACTCAGCAAATTATAATTAATATCATCAACCCAATACACATTATCACATCTAATTTTGTCAATCAAGTTAATCAATCCTTTACCTTTGATGAGACATGGTGCATCATTACCAAATTTTACATATCCTCCTTTGCATTGGTCTAGGGTTTTAAAATTATCCTTGTTACCAGTCATATGATGGGAACAACCACTATAATTGATCCAACGATCACCTTTACTCTTATAAGAAATTAATGCAGTTTTCTCATCATCATCATAATCTTCTTTCATTGTAACATAAACAACTTCTATATCATTGTCATCAGAATTGTCAGTATCATTGTCAGAAGTTTCTTCAGCAATATAACAAGATTTCTTACATTTGTCTTTGTAATCCTTATATTTCCTGAAGTCTTGGTCATCCTTTCCATCTTTGTATTCCTTGTATCTATTGTCCTTCCTTTCATCCTTTTCATTCTTATCAGGACATCTAGCAGCTATATGACAAACTTTATTGCATGAAAAACAAATGATAGGAAGTTTACCTCTGTATTTTCCTTTTCCTCTGGACAACCTTTTTGCCATAAGTGCTTCGAGTTCTTCAAGATCATCATCAGTAGTATCACTATCACTGTTCACATGTTTCTTTCCTTTCTTAGATTTATTAAGGATCAACTGAGATCTAAAAGTAGAATCAATACCTTGTGAATTGTAGTTATCATAATTTAACATTTCAAATGTAGTGAGTCTGCCTATCAAATTTTCCAGATTCAGATTATTGTTAGGAGTACATCTCAGTTCTTGAATTGTAGAAACTCTAATAGCATATATAGGAAGTAGAGTTCTCAGTACCTTTCTCATAATAGTGTTCTCATCTATTATTCCATTAGCTCCTCTAATGGAATTTACAACTTATTTTACTCTACCATAATACTGATTAACATTTTCACCTTCTTGCATTTTCATTTCATCAAACTTACCTCTTAGACTTTCTGATTTAGCTCTCAGCCCATTTGTGTCTCAACCATAGATAGTTGCTAATTTATCCCACATCTACTTTGCATTAGTGCAGCTCTTTATGTCATCAAACTCTGAATATCTCAATGAGGATGCAATCTCCAACATTGCTTGATTATACTCTTTCTTTTGTCTTAGTTGTGCAGCTGTGAGAGGAGTAGTAGGTGGTAGATAGTCATTTTCAATAAGTCACTTAGCATCATCTCCAATACCGGCCAGATGTAGTTTCATCAAACTCTGCCATGCAGGGAAGTTATCTTTGTTCAGCTTTGGAACCTCCTTTTTTATACATCTTGATCTTTTTGCTCCAAGTACCTTCAAACTATTTCAGGAGACCAATGCTCTGATACCAATTTTTAGAATGATTTTAGAATAAGTGAGAGGGGAGGGGTGAATCAGTTATCCTCAGGTTCAAATGTAGCAAATAAAACTTTTTCTATTTTAGATATGCTTGGCAGCAGTAGCATATGTCAACAACTTAATCATGCAATTTACTGTTTAATGTAATTAGCTTGCAGAAACATAATAGTAAAACAAACCATACGTATTCACACAAGTTGACACAAGTATTTAATGTGGAAACCCAATATGGGAAAAACCACCAGTAACATGCTACCAAGTTTCATTCTTTTGAAGTGAGCTCTGTGAGGAGCCAACACTGTTAAAGGTTATAATAACACACTATTAGGTGTGACCTAGTTAAAGGATTTAATCACCCTATCAGGAGTGCCCTTGTTAGAGGACTTAGAACATTCCACCTAAATGTCACCTTGCTTAGAGGATTTATACAAATTTGATTGTTAGGTCAACCTTGTTAAAGGATTTTAACTGATACAATGGTTAGAAAGTAATCAGTAGTTGTGATCTGATACATACAACTTACTTTGCAAATTCAGATCCAATTACAGCTCTGATGTTAACTTACTAAGTGGCCTGCATTGTCATTTCAATCTTCTGATCCACTTGGAAATCCATCATGCAATCACACATGCAACTTTTTGCTTTTGTGTTCAATCTTCTCTTCTAGGTCATGCCAATCAATAAATCAACTATGAAATCCTCTTGCATACACACATGTACACCAATCAGTACATCCACATCCACACTTTAATGAATAACCCCTTGAGGTTATCATATACCTCTCTGTCTAGGTCAGATAAATCTTTGTCGCTTAGTCAAGATTGTAGATCTTAGGTTAGGTCAGATCCAACAGATCATTCCATCATTACATTACATTACATTTACTTCTCCAAAGTAGTCTCTAATTAAATCTTGAATCCATTCATTAATTACGGTTACCCATACATTAAATAACGTGGATCAATCTTTAATTAACTTTACATATCCCAATAAAATTAACTAAGTCGGCCAAAGATCTCAAATCTCATCATTAATCCAAATACTGTAAGTCAGCCAACATCTGTGATCTGCACTCGGCAATCACTATTTCCACTCAACAATTTCACTGGTGCTCGGCACTAAACAAACCTGCTCATCACAAACAACTTCGCTCGGCATCAAACCAAACTTGCTCGGCACAAGCCAGACGTGCTCGGCACAAAGCAGCTAGAAAAATTGTCTTTGAAAGATAAACAACTAATTACTTTGCTAGAGTGCCAACTAATCAAGTACCCTTTTATTTTCCTTAACTCAACCATTCACTTGGTCTTGTTGTTAAATCTTCTTCATCAATCAATAGATATGGTACTCAAACAGATAACAATAGTCTCACCAGTTAAGGTTTGACATCAATGAAAAAATAAAAATTGCTTGCATTGTCACTTTCCAACGCGAATCACTCAGTTTCTATCCATTGTTATCTGTCGTTTCCCCTTTCTCATCACCTTTGTCCATCATTTTATCTTCTTCTATCTCAGATGGTGTTTGTTGTGACTCCGTCATTATATTTATTGCTTGCATCAATAAAGGCATATTAGTTGTTACAAGTGCCTTTGTAGCATTTGTATTATCCTATTCATTTATTTTCTTGGTGGATTTTGTGAAATCTTCATCAACTTTGGCATCATTATCAAAATCCCCTTGAGTGATATCTAGAATAGTTATAGCTAGTGTTTCTCCTAATGAATGTAATATTTGAGGAATATCATCTATGGTCTTACTTTCCTCTATGGTTAAGTCAATGGGATTGACATCCTCAGTTTAGTTGATAAAAATGTGGTCAGGGCTTGGTGTGGTCTCCTTCTCCTCGATGTGAGCAGTCTCAGTTATAGATAGTACCTACTCAGGTGGATTAAAGATTTGATTCCAAATATTATTTCTCTCTATGTCAATATCTTCGAGCTTTTTCTGGAATACCTTGTATTCTCTAGTTTATGCAAAAAATTTCTTGGCATACTCCTTCATGGTTGATTCAATTTCTTCAACTGAGAGTTGGGCATGAATGAAACTAAGGAGTTCTCCCTCATTTATTTCTCCATATGCAATGCATATGTCAACCTACCTGATAGTTTATCTTGTAGCTCTTGTGGAATTTGATTTCCAAATTATAGAGGTACATAGTTGTAAGCTACCATCATCTTATTGATTTCCTCTTCTATTTTTTTCTGATCCTTGATAGACAGACTTCCCCATTGTCTAATCTTGTCATGTTGTATACTGCCTGTGCTGATGATTAACTCTACAATTGCATCAATTGTCTTTGGTATTTTGGCCTTTTCTGCTTGGATTCTCTGTTCTCTTTCTGCCTCTTTTGTATAATCCTTGTCTTCTCTTCATCTTATATATTTCTTGTATTGTCTCGGTGCTGGTTTCTTGGTTAAGGCTTTTATTTTCATATATGTTTTTACTGTGCCTTTCTTCAATGGTGGTGAGTCTACCTTTATTGTTTTTATTCTTTTCCTAGGTGCAGTTGTTACATCAACAAATTTTGTTTTATTAGCCTATGGTTTCTCTACATCTAATTTTTTCAACTTGGAATCACTTACTTCCTTAACTTCACCGATGGGTGACTATCCCTTAGGGATATCTACTAATTGTTCCAACTCTTCATCAGTTACTGAGAATTTCTCCTTAAGTGTTTTCACCATTTGTGTTTGTTTCTTCCCTATCTTTTTAACCACTAAACCTATCTTTATTCTTGACTTGGCTTCCTCATATGTGCCAAATCTTCTTATACATTTGTCAATTGGTTTATTTTGTAGGTCTTCAATGGCATTTCTTGCCAGATCTATGTCAATTTCATAGTCCAATGGTGGTAACCATGCTATTCTTGGGTTGGCAGCTTTGATGAGTGTAGTGTTGGTGTCAACTACAAAACATATATCATCCTTGTATTGTTCAACCAACGGTGTAGGGATTCTCATCCTCTTATGCATCCTATTCTTAAATGTATTGAGGTATGCGTCCAATAGATGAATTAAATTATATTCTAGTGATTTAATGTAATCACTAATCTGTGCTATGATTGGTCAGTTTGTGTCCCAAGTGACATTACCAATTAAAGTAAATAAGTTCTGGAAGTAAAAGATTGTGTACATTAGTAGAGAGCTGAACTTACATGTATTAGATTGGCCTAATCTAATTGTTCTCATGTTTTCTTCCAGTTTCTTCAATAGTAGCTCAGCTAGGTCTAGTTGTACACCTTTCTTTACTATCTTGTATGGAGTGTCAACAGCTCCAGAAGCAATGTTGTTCATTCTACTTGCTTAAAAGATCTTGTATCCAATCACATATGCACTGAATTTCATTTCAAGGTTGGTGATTGAATTGACTTTTAGACCTTTACCATCCCATTCGACTCCAGTTAGCTTTTCAATCTCGGGGTGTCCAGGGTGCCTTAGGGATTTTTTCTTATCTGTTATTAGGCAACCAGTCACTACATGAATCACATCCTTTTTAATTGATTTAGGTTCATCTAACCACATTTTACCGTCATGCACTCAGCTGAGTACAATGTGAATCCATTCTATGTTGAATTCTTTTAGGAACAGTAAGGCATTGGTTAACCTTTTCACTTCAATGTGTTTTTACTTGTCCTTTAGATTCCATCCTTACATAGCTTTTGATAAGCTTCTTCAAGTTCAATGTCTCCAATATCTGCAAATTTGTAATGGATGTATGCACGGATGTCTTTGACTAGTTAAACCCTAGGTGGGATACTTGAGAATGCTCTGTTGTCGTAGGGTTGAACAACAACCTCAAGGAAAAACTTTTAATTAGGTTCATGATAGGTCAATTTTTTTATCAGAACGACCTTCTTTTCTTTTTTGATTTTGATCTTCATGGTTCATGAAGTTTTTTCCATTATTCATTAAATTAGGGCTTCTTCGCAAATAATCTATTACCTCAGCAAGTCTTGATAATCATGGGATGTTTGCTGAGAATTATTGAGATATGTTGGAGTTGCTTCAAAGGTGTTGTTAATCACTCTGCAATTTAATCACTCTAAATCGCTCTTCTTTTCTCTACAATCACTCGGTTGATGAAACAGAGATGCTCAGTTACCACACAAAAGTCTTCATCTCATTGAGTATATAGTACTCGGTACAAAGTGTCAACTCACTTGTCTTCCACATGTATACCTACGTTCAGTTTATGCTTTGATCATATTGACCGACCACACTATATTCACAAAACATAACATGCAATACCATAGTGCATCTTCATTCATGCTAATTTTGCATGTTCTTAATGAACATAGGAGCTGATGTAAAATACAACTTTGTAGAGTGCAGTACCATACTTTTATTGCCTAGGTGGGGGTGGTGGAATCACTTGATCCATTGGATGAGGTTTCACTGACTGTAGTTCTTGGTCTAGAATTATCATTGTGTGAAGCTCTCCTCTACATTTGATTTCTCATTCTCCTGATGTCTTCAATAGTATTTCCATTTGTGAAAGTGCTTGACTCTGTCACTCAGTCTCTGTAGTCCTTGCTTAAGTGACCGACCTTATAATAGTGTAAGCATGCCATTCCAAGGTTATTCCAGTTTCTAGATCTTCTTATTCATTTCCTCATATAGTTAGTAGTTATATGTCCATATCTACCACATGATATGCAATTACCCAAGTGTTGTAATCCCAAAAATATTTATTACCAAATCTTCTTGGTTGATATGCATTTCCTTGTTCTTTGGGTTTCCATACTTTCTTTTTTCTTTTCCTACATTCACGAAATGTATCCCCATCCATGTTGCAAGTAGAACAATGTTTTTCCATGTAATATTTCATCTTTGGTCTGTTCAGCATAGATTTGCATTCATGTGCTTTGTTTCTATGCTTGTTACAGTTATAACAATTACCTATGAATGTAGAAGTAGTTTTAGGAATACCTTTTTCTTTGCTCTTGCAAATACTTGATGTGTGGCCTGGTTATCCACAGTGATTGCATGAATGCTTCTTTGGTCTTGGATTTGTGTAGAAATTCCTTTGACTAGCTTAGTTTTATTATTCTCCATGCTCAGTATACCCTAAACCAGTATTGTTGTTGAGTATTCTTTGTGCATTCATAAGTTCATCCATTCTTTTTGTACTATCTTCAGCTTTCTTGATCATATCATTATGTTGTTGTTGAATCTTTGCTTCATGCTTCAGTTTCTCATTTTCTTCTTTTAGTTCACCAATAACTTTCAATTTTCCAGTAAGTTCCATGCTCACTCAGTTGGCCTCATGACTCATAAGAACTATTTGATTGGTGATCTAAAAGTGATGTTTAGTAAGTCTTTGTATCTCATATTCTTTCTCTTGCATCTTTTCAGTAATCTTTCTTCTGTCATCAATGGACAAAGTTCTTTCCTGTTCAGCTTATCTTGAATTATTCATAACATAAATCTTTCTTACCATTTGTTTCTCTTGACTGATTTGCAGTACTTTCACTTGGTCAGTCAGATGTTGATTGATTTCATTTAGATGTGAATGGTTCTTTCAGATGTCTCAGATGTACTACCAAATCCATATCCAGATGAATCAAATAAGTCAGGTATCTCTTCTTGATGATAGTTATTTTAATTGTAGCGAAAAGTCATGACTTTTCTTTCAGCCAATAACTCTTTCATTTTTTTATTCCCTCTTTGTATTTCTCAAAGAAAATTTGTATTTGCCACTTTTTATTCTCAATATTTTTGTCAAGATTATACCTTTCCATTGTAAGATATTTTCTCTCAACTAATTAAACTTTTCCCAATAAAAGAACGAGATCTGATACCAATTGTTGGAATAATAGAATGGTGTGTACTGAGAGGGGAGGGGTGAATTAGTACCATTAAAACTTTTATCATTTAGTCTTTAGTACTCATTACTTGCATAACCAACCATTGTATCTTTTCTACTTTATGCATACAATATTATAGCATAAATGTAAATGCATGTAAACAAACATTGAAACATTCATGAAACTCATTTACACATGACACAAGTATTTGGTAACGCAGAAACCCTTGTTAGAAGGTAAAAATTGTGGTGGGGATGAAACCCACAAAGCTTCAATATCTACAGAATCGAAGGTGCATGTTAGGGCTACAAGTTGTGATCACTTATGATGATCTTACCCTGTTAGGAGTAACATGTTAGACTTTTTAAGTCTACTCAGTTAAGAGATTTTAGCAACACAATGTATGTGTGCACTCGGTTAAGAGATTTACATAAAGAATGTTAAGTCCACCTTCTTAAAGGATTTTACTTTTTGCTATAATTGTTAGGGAGTAAAGAAATATATGACCTAACTGCTACAATCTTATATTTCTAATTAGAGATCTATTATGTTCACAAAATATATTGTACCTATTGTGATGGATAATACCTTTGATCTTCTCGGTAGCCTTGAATGTAGTTCTTCATAACTGAATTCTTCTTTATTTGTCCTCGTGCATGAAAATATTTGTCTGATCCATAGATGTCCTTAGTGACTATAATCATCATCTTCTTGATTGATTAATACATCTATATATACAAGATTATGACCTAATTAGGTTTTAGGATTTTCTAGAAAAATGCTAAGATCAAAGGTTTACAACTTGACCTTGATCTCCTAGTTTTCATGAATACA
This sequence comes from Thuja plicata, assembly GCA_018584345.1. NCBI lineage: Eukaryota > Viridiplantae > Streptophyta > Pinopsida > Cupressales > Cupressaceae > Thuja > Thuja plicata. The sequence goes on from MU223463.1 coordinate 3,862,762, forward strand.
ATCAGTTAACTAATTAAATCCATATTTAATGCTTTTATTGATCCTCAAGAAATAGTTATCCAGCTAAGAAAGAAGTTATCTTAAAGACTAAAGTGCTTTAGCTGACGTGTAGTTTGAGATTCACTTTTTCCGATGAAATGTTATCTCTCAGTGTAGACTGGTGCTCGGTGATGTATTTTTGTACTAGTGCTCGGTGATTTCTTTGTAGATTGGTGCTTGGTTTTTAGCCTTCTCGAATGATATACTACTCGGTGTTCTAAACATTTTGGTGATCACTTCCCTTAGTGAATGTTTTTGTTCAATGAGTGTTATCGTAAGGTGATCATGACTGACCAAAAGTGTATGTTTCTATACTAATAACAACTTCTTATCCTTTAAGAATTTTCATTATTGACATGCCAATCTTCTTTATATTTTTTCTCTCTTTTTTAAATCTCCGTTAGCCATTCATTTATATCCTTAATTTTATTTCATGAGGACATGGCCCATGCAATAGGTACATTCGCTTCTTGTTCATCAAATACAAGAAAGGTATATAGTTCGTACTACACATGAATAAATTAATGATACATTTATTTTTTGATAAATTCTAGACTAATAATTAAATTAAGATTCATAAATAAAATTAACATTTTCTACTTGCCCCATATTTATTTGTTTACAATGTAGAATCCATTGCAATAATTGATTCATGTGAATGTTTCACCATCATCTATCGCATCCATGGTGTTTGGATGCCTATAATAAATTGAATATTTTTCACATTGTTTGGTATTTTATAGTAGAAGTTATCTTTCTCCTCCACACGCCACAAACACACACTTTTTGCATTATCTTCATTTTTTGTGAATGTAGGTAACACACTCTTTTCCATGCATTTAACACATCCTTTCTTAACAAACACATTTCCCTCTTATTCATCAACTTTATCAGACTAGAATATAAATAATATTGTTCACATATTGTGTCAATCCCCATAACCAATAGTAATAAGGATTTGATATATGATTTACACTCATTTGACAAGCTTGGTGCAACACTACTCCTTGGATCACCAACAGGGTCATCCTTTCCATGAAAAAATTAAGCATTGGCATCTTGATGGATATAATCATTATATGTAATAATTACAACATCTAGTCTACTATACATAACCCTAACATTAAAGTGGGCTTGGCAATCCCTTTTTGAATCCATCTTCGTATCCTTTTCTTTTTTTTCATGTGCATTTTCATGTGAATTTTTATGTGCATTTTCATGTACATTTTTATGTGCATTTCTTTTATCTTGAGGCCCAAAAGCACAATGATAATTGTTTATACAAGTTTTATATATATATA
>MU223463.1:3873384-3907508 GCA_018584345.1 Thuja plicata
TTAAAAGGGAGATTAAATCTTTTAATTAAATAAGAGAAATTTTATTTAATTAAAAGGGAGATTAAATCTTTTAATTAGATAAAAATGATCAAACCTTAGGAAATATTGAAATAATCGAATAATTGAAGTAATTACAATTTGATGAAGGAAATTGATTTGAATTGAAAATGTTCCAAAGCATTGATTCAGAAATTTGATAAAATGATAAAATAATAAATGGGGCCCAAAGTCTAGGCGACCATTTTAGGGTGCATACAACTGTAGTCCATTCTTCTTTTTTTCCACCATCGGTGGCTTTGACCGGCGCATCTTTATGCACAGGTTTCACCCGAGGGGTAGCCAGTGGGCAATCTTTGATCTTGTGCTCTGCCGATTAACACTGATAACAGGTATTGGACAGATTCAAATAAAGCACCTTTTGAGAGATGGTGAGAACACCAATCTGAATTTCAATAGTGTCCTTGAGGTCCCTAGAAAGGTCGACCTCAACACAGACCCGTTTCTGGAGACGGGCATTGAAAAATTTGTCATGTTCCATGACAATGACTTTGCCAAGGGCCTTAGCAATAGACTCAATAAATGGCCAGCATGGCAAAGGGAGGCCAGGGAACTCGACCCAAACTGGAACCCTAAGTTTTTTGTCGTCCGAGATGGTAAAATCTCGAGACCATTTCTGAAAAACTAACAGGGAGGACCTAACAGTCCAGGGTCCATGGTTAAAAACCGCTTCCGCCTGAGAAGGGTTAGCAAACCGGAAAAGGAAAAAACCTTTGGTAAGGTTTTGCACACCATCAAGACGGACCCCATGAGGGGTCCAGCTCTTGTTGACCCAATCTTTAAGGATACTTTCAGGAGGAGTACGACCCACAAAATATCTAATCAACGTATGCTTTTCTAACCATTCACAAGCAGAATCAAATTCCTGTGGATTAAGAACGATATCAGGGTTACCTCGTGAAAGACCTTCGGGATGAACTTGCAGGGACGTTTGTTCAGAGGAGGCACCATGGCTATCCGAAGCTTCAACTCGCGCACCAGCAGCAACTGCTGGGCCGAAGTTGGCCGGAGCCATACTATAAGCTAACCCTAATGCAAAAAAGATCTCGCAGTTAATGCGGTGTGACAGATGGATGGCCCAGAGCAGAAACACAGACAGAACGCCGTACACATGAAACCCTAGCAGAGCGAAAAAACCCTCCGTCTCCCAAAATGAGATGTATTTTAATTTCATGTTCTCAAGTAAACATTCAATCAACTTGACAAAATGTAAATTTTTCATTCAAACATGCTTCAGTACAAAATTGAGAAACATTAAAATGGAATACAATGATTTCACCGTGTTTCCATTCCTTCACCCATAATTTCCAGTGTGGTGGAGATATGGGAAGAAAGCTTTAATTCACTTTACTCTCTCAATTTCTGTAAAACACAGACGAAGAAAAGGTTTGCTCGAGGGTTTCGTCTGTCTTTCTAGAATGACAATTTGTCTCTCGTAAGCGGTTTAATTTGCTTTCACTTGAGAAATTTGATCTTTGTTTAGTGGGTTTTTTTAGGCTGATTTTAGTTGTAAATGGGTAAGAATGAATCTATACTCTGCTTAGTTGTGCATGTAACCCAACCCATATGAATAGATCCAGAGAAATGCGGATACCGTGTTACGGCACATTCAAAGCGCGCTAAAAACCCATATGAGAGATAAAGATCATTAGGAAAAGTGTAAAGGACCCCACATTAATGGCTACGCCCCTGTAAGTTTTATGCCTGTAACTCCTGTGTATTAAAAGTCCAGAAATGTCTCAATCCAATCCCTATTATGAAAACACATTGCACACTCTTATTGCATGGAAACAAATCTCAATAACTGAAACGAACTTTCCGCAGCTGATCTCAGTTGTCGATCATTGCATTTGCAGATTCTTATGGCTGTGCGCCTGTAAATTCCTAAACGATTAACCACACCATAGAGTAAGTGAAAAAAATGGTGGGATGAGCATTAATTGAAGAGTTACTTTACAAGAGGCGGCAATCTAGGTTTTCATTTACAACAGCAACGGCAACAACTTCAATGGATGAAAATATTTATTTGATATACGACAATATTGCTGGGCTGATTTGACCTGGGCCTCGATAGAGCCGGGTGCAAATATTGTGTCCCATAGCGAGTGCCTCAAATATCCATGGTGACCATTCAAGCCGTTCCATTTATTACTAAGGATACACATCGAAAACAAAAATATGGGCTTCCACATTCTACCATTACTATTGTAAATTTGGCATGTGGCTAAGAAGTCTCAACCTTATACGACGTTATAGCAAACCCACCGAAACTTTATACATTAATAAAGCATTAGCTAGCGCATGTTAAATAATCTCCTCGATGATAATATGAGAGATGCTCTAATGCGACGTGAAATTTTCCCACTAGTTTTATACACCATGGTCTCACATAAATTGTCCAAAAAGACTCAGGAATCAACCAATGAGGTCACTACACATCAGCCAAATCAAACGTGCATGAGTGGCCACTTGATCCTTTCTTCATTCTTGCAAGATATACTCAAAAAATGCACAAATGACATGGCTCAACTTTGTCACTCAAGATATACGACTAGGGCTGAAATGCAACGATCAAATATACATGCGCATTGTGTGGCCATTTCGCCAATACTCGTTAGAAATGGGCGCCACCAGCTCGGAAAGAGTCAGATCACCTTGAACCTCGTCACCACGCTAGCGGATGTTGTGTTTAAAAACTCTCAAACCAGTTAGTAACGCAATACAGATCTAGGGGAATGTTAGTGCATAATAGGTTGTAACGTGTCATGAGAAGGAAATCCAGGGAAATTTGTGGACAGAAGCATATAGGCTAAATCTGTTAAATTCTTATGACAGTGCTATTTTATTAGGCAGAAGGCTTTTCCTTACATGAAAAGCACGATCTATAGTTTGAAATCGGTGATTGAAATAAAAAGCAATGGGCGACCATTCACAATATCACGTCAGTTCATTTATTTTTACGTTTTTCTACTCGCTCCCCCATCCTTTCACTCTGTTTCCATCTTTCCTGTATATACGATTTCCGTGTTATTCTCAGCAAAGTTTATCTGCTTTTTATTTCTGCCCAGTCATCTTTCTTTATTTCTCTCTCTTTTCTTTTTATATCCCTCTTTCTCCATCTCCATCCCCATCTCCATCTCTAACTATATCTCTATCTCTATCAATATCTTCCTCTCCATATCTATATCCTTAACCCCTTTTTCTCATTCTTCATTCCATCTCACCCTCTTTTATTAATAATTCATTCCATCTCACCCTCTTTTATTAATAAGGCTTGATTATCTTTTAAATTCAATGTTTTTATATTAATCATGCTCAGATCCATGTAAGTCAGATACATAGTAGATTCAAAGCCATCACTTCTTTATTAAGACCTGTTTTTTATAAACAATATCATTTACTTAATGACCTATCAAATGACCTCATTTACTACACAATTTTATGCAAAAATAGACCACTTTTTTCCTAATTGAACTTCCACACCTTTAGGCATACCCATTGCACCCCCAAGGTGTGATTGCTAATTTTAATCATTAATCATTATTTTTAAAAGCACTACATATAATTTGTTCGGTTGTTGTACTGCTTCGATTATACCCGAGCTATAGCCGCGCTGCTCATCGTAGTACTTGGACCAGAGCATGACTCCCCCATATCTGGAGGATGTCTTGATCTGAGGCAGCACGTCGGAGATGAATGCGTCTGCAGAAATGAAGCCACTGGCAGCTGCTGCAGAGGAAGCAGGAATGCCCAGAAAGAAGCCCTGTTGTTGAACGGTGTTAACAGACGCGGTCCACTGGATCCACGCATTCACTAGATTAGTAGCATCCCCATCGGCATACTCGCAAGGGGCATTGTTGTAGAACTGAATCCACACGTAGTCGAACAGCCCCGTCTGTAAGGCCGTTCCGAGCGAGGCGTCGGGATAAGGGCACTGCGGAGCTGCGCTGAGATAGACCTTCCTGGAGGGCGTGCTAAGACCGGAGATTTCCTTGGCCAGATGTCCTAGAGGTCCTCTGACGTCCCGGCTAATATATCGAAGTCAACGGCAGAACGGCGGCTCCGAGAGGCCTGGAGTCCGACTGCCCTCCAAGAAAGTTGTCCCAGAGATAGGTGGTCACGTTTCGCATTTCGTCGAAGGTGACGGTTGAATAGTTTCCAGGGGAGCCTCCCAAGGAGAGAAACACCTTAACACCTCTCGACTGACAGGACTTAATATCGGCGCTGAGTAATTGGCATCCTCTAGAAGAGGCGTCGCAGTGGCCAGCGAGGTTGAGGACCGGTGTTTGTCCGATTCCGAAGGTGTTGAGAAAGGAGAGCATCACAAATGCAAAGTTGCCGCTTGCGCGCGTGTCGGCAAGACTGGCTTCGTCGCCGTTTTGGCCCCAGTATATGACTATGCTTCCCGCCCATGCCCCGCTCCACAGCAGAGCAAGTGCAAAGGCAATTGAGCCTAGTTTGATTCCGCTACTCTCCATGGCCGGAAATGAACATAATTGGTGTTGGTGGGATTGGGCTCTGTATATTAATACAAGTTCCGCGCCGTGTCGTGTGCGGCCTACACTTACTTACACGGGAAAAGTCGCCGCCGACGTGACTCGGCCGCGTGGAATATCTGCACATACCAGGACTTTCCTGTCACCACTCCCCCTCATTGCGGGCGATCTTTTCTTCTGAGGTTAGGTGAATGAATCCATTTTTCCTTTTTCTTTGCTTGATGTTACACTTGTGTTGCATTTTATCTTTTAAAATATTTAATTAGGACGTGTACTAAGAAGAGGTGTGATGGTTAGGCTAGAAACATGAAATTATTAATGATTGAAATGATCTGGATTTATAAATTGTATAGAATATTTTAATAACATAAACTTTTTTTTATCATCTATTAAGATGATTAATTACATTAAATACATTCCATGTTGGCTCTCACGTTGTCATTTTGTGAAGATAGCCGTGTGTAATTTATGCAATAATGAAAAAGTTTTAAATTTATGTATTATATAATCAAACATTTTGTAATAAAAATCATTCGAGGGTCAGCATCAACATCTTGTAGACAAGTTTTTCCTTCATAATGAAAATTTGTAAACCATTAATATGGACTTCTTATAGGCAACTTTTATCTCCAAAATGAAAATTTATAAAATTAAAATTCATGCATCATGAATAATTGAAAAAAAATGTTAAAGATATTTGATTATGAATTACCTACCTTATTTTGTTAGAGAGACAATTGTTGTGATGGAGCTTCCTCTTTTTTTCTTCTAATTATGTAAGGATTGTTTTGCATTTTAGAGTACGAGTCAGAGGAGAATGTTGGTACTAGCCCATGCTATTGTCAGAAGTAATTTCCTACATTTAACTAGCAATATAGGTATTATTTGTATAGTTTTTGGGTTATCTTGATTCCATGTCAGCTTGTTGTAATTATCAATCTTTACTATAATGTACATTGGAATGTCTAGTGAGAAGGATGAAAGGTGTCATTTATAAATATTCATATGGACTATATGATAATGGTGTATATGTTATTCTTCTAATGTATTAAGTCTGAAATTAAATGCTCTATGATTCTCAAATTTCATTTTGATGTCTTTAAGTGCACAATGCATGTCTTTATATAACATTGCAAAGCAACATGTTGCATGAAATGTGTACTAATCATTTAACTAAGGATAATAGAATATTTGGAGAAGATTATGACAATTTAAATTTGAATTTAAAGTGTTGGGACTCTGACAATGTTTCAACATTCCTCAAAACTAATCAAGCCAATCTTGCATTATAAATAAATAATCGAAAAAGATAAAATAATGCTATCAAATAATCTAACAAATGGGTGAAAATTAATACAAATAAAATTAAAATAAAAGAAAGTTTAAGATTCGATATCAAAATATAAATACAAATAAAATTAAAATAAAATAAATTAAGATTAGACCAAGAATACAAATATTTTTTTTTTGACTTATTTTATATGTCGAACCTACTTAAGAACACCCATAAAAAGTCTGTATTTCATAACATAATAAAAAATAATGTGTGGTATAGTCAAAGAGACTATTTTGGAGTTTAAAAAATTGTTCAACAAGAGAACCACCTATGTGGATTCCCTATAATATTATAGAAAACAAAAAATATATAAAACATATGGAATAATATACTCAATTTTTAAAGCATATACCTATTACATCGATTCGATTTGTAGGGCATGCTCGGTACACTAACCTTGATGGGAAACACGGCTTGGTTTTCTCAAGGAAAGAAATGGGAAATCACTTATTTTAGTGACACGCAAAAAAATCCACCCATCAATAAGAATGAGAAGAGGGAGAATAATTTATGTTACCAAAATTTCTTTTATTGTGTCCCAAAAAGCCTTGAATGAACTCGTATTTAGTACCATAAAAAATTGTATACTGCACATCATTAAGCTATAAGTAAAAGACATGCATTTTCATCGATCCTCAAAATCTTTTATATAAAGGTCGTTGGCATTCTAAATGGTAAAATAAATGAAAGAAAGTTATTTGCACCTTCTCATACTTGGAGTGCTTTTATTTAAGTGTTGGGTTATTACAATGAACAAGTCCTTCTATTTCTATTACTACATGTTGCATCTATTAAGTTAGATGATAACTTTACAAATTGATTACATTAAATATATTCGATTTTGACTTTCATGTTGTCTTTTTCTTTTCAAGATTATTTTGTAATCTATGCAAAATAAAAATTACAAAAGATTTAAATTTATGAATTGCATATAATTGAACATTTTGTAATAAGAATCATTTAAGAATCAATATCAATATCTTATAGACAAGTTTTGCCTTCAAAATGAAAATTTGGAAACCATAAATATGGATTTCTTGTAGATAAAGTTTACCTCCAAAATGAAATATTGTAAAATCAAAATTCAGGTATCATGAATAATTGAAGAAAGTGTGAAAGAGATTGAACTCCAAATTACATACTTTTTTTCATTAGAGAGATAATTGTTGTGATGAAGCTTCCTCTTTCTTTTTTATAATTATGTATAGATTGTTTAGCATTTTAAAAGAGTACTAAATGGAGAATGTCGGTTCAATATAAAGGTCATTTAATAATTTTACTTTTGATATAGTTATAAATGTCAATCTTTGTCAATTATTATTTTTTACAATGTTCATTCTTGGGATTTGCGTATGATACTAGCCCATGACATTGTGAGTAGTATTTTTGTACAATTACCCATCAAAATAGGTATTATTGGTATGCTTTTACGTTATCTTGATTCCATGATAGCTTGCTATAATTATCGATCCTTGCTATAACGTACATTAGAATGTCTAGTGTGAAGGATGAAAGACATCATTTATAAATATGCAGATGGACTATATGATAATGGTGTGTATTTTAATCTTCTAATGTTATAAAGTTTGAAACTAAATGCTTTATAATTCTACAATTTTATTATGATGTATAAATTATTGATAAAAAAGCATGTCTTTTACTTAATGATGTGCTTTTTCATCAATCCTCAAAAGATTTTATATAAAGACCATCAACAATGTAAAGGGTAAAATAAATAAAAGAAAGTCATTTGCACATTCTCATACCTATAGGGAGTTTTTTTCATTGTTGGGTTATTATAATGAACAAGTCCTCTTTCTGTTACTATATGTAGTACTTATTAAGTGATATGGTGGATGAAAAATCTATTTTCTCTCTTTTTCTTTGTTTTGTTTTAAATATATTTTTGGTTGGCTAAATAGATTGAGATTTATGATTGATCAATGTAGTGGTCTGGGTTGTATAGTGATAAGAGGACGGATTTTTTTTATCCTCACACAGGTAAGTCATTATACTTTTCCATTCATGATTTATGGATAAACTACAATTTACTAGAAAATGAGCATGATTTTGTAATCCTTTTGATGAGTTTTAATTCTCAGAGGTTATCTTTCCATCAACCATTACCTATTTTTTCTATAGTTTTGTGCTTGTGTGATTTTGATTTCTCTTCTCTTTTGCACATTCTCATACTTAGTACTTTTGTTTCAATGTTGGTTTATTTCAATGAACAATTCCTATTTCTATTACTGTATGTCGCAAGTATTAAGTGACATGGTGGAGGAAAATTATGCTTTCTCTCATTTTGTTGTTGTTTTCTTTTAAATATATTTTGGTTGGATAAATAGATTAAGATTGATGATTGATCAATGTAGTGGTCTGGGTTGTATAGTGATAAGAGAAATAAATTTTCTTATCCCCGAACGAGGAAGTCATTATACTTTTCAATTCATGAATTATGGTTTAACTATGATTTACTAGAAAATGGGCTTGATTTTGTAATCCTTTTGATGAGTTCAAATTCTCGTAGGTAATCTTTCCATAAGCTACCACCTATTTTTTCTATATTTTTTATGTATGTGATTTTGATTTGTCTTCTCTTTTGCACACTCTCATACCTCTAGTGCTTTTATTTTATTGTTGGGTTATTAAAATGATCAAGTCTTATTTCTATTACTACATGTAGAAGGTAATAAGGGATATGGTGGAGCAAAAATGTATTTTTCGTCCTTTTTCTATTGTTTTGTTTTAAATATATTTTTGGTTGGATAAATAGATTGAGATTGAGGATTGATCAATGTAGTGGTATGGGTTATATAGTGATAAGAGAAAGCATTTTTCTTATCTTCACATGGGGAGGTCATTATAGTTTTGCATTCACTTATGGCTAAAGTGTGATTTACTAGAAAATGAGCATGATTTTGTAATCCTTTTGATGATTCTAAATTCTCGTAGGTAATATTTCCATCAACAATTATCTATTTTTTCTATATTTTTTGTGTATTTTATTCAGATTTCTCTTCTATTTTTCACATTCTCATACCTGTAGTGCTTTTATTTTACTACTGGGTTATATTACAATGAACAAGTCCTATTTTTATTACTATATGTAGTATCACGTGATATCTTGGAGGAAAAAATATATTTTCTCTCCTTTTTCTATTGTTTTGTTTTTAATATATTTTTTCTTGGCTAAATAGATTGAGATTGATGATTGATTAATGTAGTCATCTAGGTCAAGTAGAATTATAAGAGAAAGAATTTTTCTCATCCTCACACGAGGAAGTCAATATACTTTTCCATCCAGGACATATGGATAAACTATGATTTACTAGAAAATGGGCATGATTTTGTAATCCTTTTAATGCGTTTGAATTCTCATAAGTAATATTTATATCAACAATTACATATTTTTCTACAAATTTTTAATGTATGTGATCTTGATTTCTCTTCTATTTTAAGAGAGTCAAATTTGGTGTAGGATTTAAATAGTCAATAGGGATTGTTGAGATGTCCAAGTGGTGATGGCCATGTAAATTTTGTAGTCACAAGAGGGAGAAGCATTAGACTTGGTCTCTTGATTTGGAATAAAGAATTTATTGAATCCCATGATTCTATTGTTAAGATAATGAATACTTTTTGTCGGTGGTCAAATCAACAGATTGGATTTCCTATGGAATTACAAATCCAATGATGAGAAACCCAAGTGACTTGGCCAACTAACAAGTTTCAACCAAGGCAAGGTTGAGCCTTCTAGAATTATGGCTTTGCAAAACCAAGGCTAGTAGGCTTGTACTTGGAATTCTCCTTCAAGGATTTTTATAGCAGATGAGACAAACTCCAAACTTCTCTCTCTCAAGTATGGTAAGGTACTTTGAAAGAAATAATCAATACAACATAAAACTGCAGAAATTGAATGCTTTGTGAGACTTGTAAGAGTGATTTATAAGAATGTATAAATAAATGAATGCTCATATATCTCAAAAACATAAAAAAAAATGAAACAAATTACTATATCGAATGATGAATGAGATTAGTGCCTATATTAACATGAAAAAATAGATTCAATCCAAATTCAATCCTATGTGCAACTTTACAAGACAGTATTAATACTATCAACTATTTGAATTCTTTGGATGCAGAGAAGATTAAGTCTATTTATATCTTTGTTAGTTCAAATTAATTTAATTCCTATGGTTGGGAGACCAGTTGAACAAGAAGCCAAAAACATTAAGTTCTCACAAAACTCCTTGATGATCAAACAGTGATATAAGACATATAATATCTATACACAAGCATATCTAAAATAGAAATTAAAATTCCTTTAATAATTTAAAAGGACTTACTCAAATGGATTGAACACTTTTACCAAAAGTGAGACATAAACACTTATCTTTTATTGATTTTGAGAAAATAGTATATTTGAGTCCATATTGTAGTTGTGATCAAAACTAGAACAAAAATAATGTATATTGTAACTGTCTTCTTTTCACATGGTTTTCAAATCCCTATTTATATAAATTCCAAGGGATTCATACAAGATTCAGACAGATGTGTCTCTTGATAACTAAAACCTAATCCTAAGATTAACAACTAAACATTAATTATATTTGAAGGAATGACTAATCATCCTTGTTAAGAAAATTTGTTGACCAATTATGTCTCAACCATAATTTCTTAATATATTATTGGTGATTCAATCTTCAGAATATCAAATAATGATATTTCATTGTCACAGTACTTAGACCAATAGTATTCATCAAGTGTCTCTACTATTGATAATGGATATCACTTCTAGCATGTTGAATATGATCTTTTTTTGAAAACAAACATGTCAACATTGTCCACCATCTTCTGATATCCTTCATCTCTATAAGAATCCTCCAAGTAACATTTGTATGTGGTAATCATCCTGTATTTCATCATGGTAGCCTTATTCTATCAGCAATTAATTTCATGTTTTGCCACCTTTTGGAAACCCCGCACAACAATGTCGATAATATATTAATCAAATAGATGAAACCCTTGTTAATTAGAATATAATTAAAAGATGAAATAAATAATATATAAAATGTCTTTGTCGACATCACCATCTGAGTTCTCTATTTTGTAGACCATCGAAGACACATGGAGAGATTGTGTAATGCCTCAAAGATTAAAAGTTGTACATCACCAGTTTGAGGCATTACACATGTCGTTGATACTTTCCTAATTATATAGACGATCATGTTGTTTAGACCACCGTGGGCCCAAGACACATGTCGTCCAGGCGTAATGCCTTGAAGACTAAATAGTTTTCACATTGTGTTTGAGGCATTATGCCCACCATCGATCATCATCAAACTTAACCACTGGTTAATCTTCAAACTTATGCTAACAGTCGATCACCTTTTGATCTTGATTAAAAAAACACCATTGATTAGACCTATGTGTTAAAGGATGAGTCTTTTGTAGTTCATCTTTTAATCTTGCCTCAAGTAATCTGTTGTGAATTCTTATCACCTTACTAAAACAATAAAAATGATGCCACATGTATCCCTGTTGTCATATTTCCTTTGGCCTTTGTGGGTCTGAGACACATGTCACCATCTCTCGATGTCTTGAAGACTACAGACCATGAATCTGGTCTTTAAGGCATCACAACAACCATAGATCCTATCCAACTGTTAACCTTTGATAACTTTATCATGTAACCTGATCTGTATCCCAGTCAACTTGTTCAACCACCCACATTTTTCCACATGTATCCTTGTTGTCTCATTTGTCAGAACGTATGTGGTCCCAGGACATGCGTCATTTAGCTGTAATGCCTTAATGGATATATTTTGAGCATCTTGTCTTCAAGGCTTTACGCCTACCACTTGATCAAATGGGACTTTCTTGATGTATAATACTTCTTTGAATTTTCTCAACTGAGATCAGAGTACACATGTTGTTTAGGTGCATTCCCTTGAAGGTTAAAGGTCTTCATCTTGTCAATTAAGGGATAATGCCCACCATCAATGTTCAGAAAAAGGGAAATTTATTTAATTGGATCTTCATAGAGGTAAAATTTATTTATATAACCCATGAAAAGACTTCAACGGCTATTTTTATGAATTCAAAAAATTGCAGGCCGTAGAATGTGAGACTTTAAACATAGCCAATTTTAAAAGGAGAAATGTATGAATTAATAAGATGAATGCACAAATTAGGAATTTTGCAATCATAAATTACAAAATGAATGGAAGAAATAATAGCATAAATCACAATAATCAATATAAAGAATACTTCCCTGAACTATTTTCATGTGCAAATTTGATCTGCAAATTTGGGTTCTACTAGTGGCTCTTTTTTGGGATGTGTGTTCATACTTTGGCACAGCAAGATCCCAGCTATCTCTAGAGAAGCAGACTGAGTATCCTTATTAAACATGATGTAAAACAAAATTGGGTGGCCCCGCCCCCCCCAAAAAAAATAAAATTAAATAAATAGATGAACACTACTATTTCCCTTTGTAAAATTTTTTATTATGTTTATGTAATAATTTAAATCTTCTTAACATGACACCATGATTTGTTTTGTTATCTTTCATCTTCTAATCAACTAATCTTCTTTCAAACATCTGCGAAAAAATCATCTCAAGATCATATCTTCCTTCATACCTGATTGCAAAATCTTTCATGTTTCTATTTCTATCAAAATTTTCCATAGTTTCAAAATTTGAAACATCACACAATTCTTTGTCCTGTTCTTTTATTCATGATATCATAATTTAAATATCATAACATTTATCATTAAAAATTAGTATATCAACAATATTGTCTCTACATGCTTTACCCTTCTTAGATAATGGATTTAAATATGTAAAGAAATCATTTCTAACAAAGTTATTACAATGTTTTGCATGATCATTTTCTATTTTTTCCTTATATAATATATTTGGTAGAATTCTGTGATCATTATTATATGTGTCCTCTCTTGCATGCTGATCATAATACATACTTTTATCAGATGAATCATCTTTTTGAATGTCTTCATGTACTTCATCAACCAAGCCAATATCTTCATTTTCTGGATAGTCTTCAAGACTTTCCTTCAACATATTTCAATCATCATGCTCGATTGAATTAAAATTATTTTCAGAAGTCTGATACAACTCTTTCTCAAAGGGTGAATTGAAAGATATTTCACCTTATGATTACATATTTTGAATTTTATCAACTTCAAAGTCCTCATTAGGTCTGTTATTTTTATCATAATGTTGATGGATTTGATTGTATAGAAAATCTCCTTTACATAAAGTATTTAAGAACATAGAGAACATAGATTTAGCTACTTCCTCTTCAAACATTGGATTCAGGAATATAGAAAATTCAGGCACACCTTTATGAAAGTTTTCATCTGAAACATCTTTCAGTTCATATGTTGTATGTTGTTCTAATTCATCTTTGTCATCTGATTCTTGGAATTATTATCTTCTTGATCTGGTACCTCTTGAATATATACTAATCCATTAACTTGTTTTCAATGGTGGATTGAGAAAAAAATCACCATTTCTCTTAACATGTTTCTTATATTCAATATCTAATATATCTAAAATTTCCTCGATATTGAGAAGGTTTTCTTCCTCCACTTCATTATCTTCATCTATTTTGCATGTCCTATTACCCAATAGGTCAACCACACATGAATCAATTACTGGCTCATCCTCCACATCATCTTATTTCATGAATGCACCATGACATATATATCAGATTATTTGAGATATGTAGCTATGGTTGGAGCTATCATTTTCTGCACATCCTTTGAAAGAAGAATCTGAACAAGTATTGAATCTATGGTGTGATATCGGCTTCTTTCTGTAGCTATCATGTATGCATTTTCTTCTCCATATGCATTACAAGGAGGCATGTAAGGTTTTTCTTCCATAATGTAATTTAGATCTTCTTCCCATTCATAGAATATATTTTTTTCTTAACACATTTTTTCTTTTTCATCACTGGAATTTCAATTTTTTTCAATCTGATCATAAGCCTCCTTTTCTTTATCTTCATCATCATCTTCTAATGTGTGCATAAGGAACATCAAATCAAGGTCATCTGGCAAGATTCCCAATTCTCAAAATTTTTGTATGAATTCCTTGAGTGGAGGTCTAATGTCTAATGGTGTCTCCTTATAAATGCTTTCCATTCTTATGAAAAAATGTGGTATAGACTCCCCCTAAAATCTCTCTAAGCTAAAAAAATGCATCAAGTGGAAACAAAATAGGATCCTCTTCCATGCTCTAACTTTGGTGTTCATACTATTCATAACACATGTTCTCTGCTTCACCACTGACATTATGAAACATATCATGAAACCATTTCTCAAACTACCTCCATGATGATATACTATATAGGTAGTGATTTGTATTCCTTTTTTGTATTATTTTTTAATGACCATGCAAAAAAATTAATTGCATCATCTTCTGTATCAATCTCATAATTATTAAGGAATATATGAAAAGAATCCAAATGATCAAGAGGTGATTCATCATAATCTCGTTAAAATCCATGAACCCTGTGTGAAAGCTGTGAAACCAATTCATTAGAACTGCATTGAAACTTTCTAAGGTCCAAAGGTTTGGTATTAATGGGAATCAAAAATATTTTTTATAGAATTCTAAACATCATGTAATAGATCTTTGATTACTACTTAAAGGATAATTTCTCATCCCTTCTAGGTTGTCTTCCTATCTCCTTCTGAGTTTTCTCCCTCAGTAGATTCATAGACAAAAATTCTTTATTCAATAGAGACACTGCCTTCTTATCAGAAGGAAAATACTTACTATCTTCTGAGTTCTTTCTCCCAGTAGAGTCTTAATTACATCACTAGAGCTTCTAGGTAATCTTCAACATTGTCTTTCATATAAAAATTCCCAATAGAGTTTCCAATCTGTTGGTGCTCAAATCAACAGATTGGATTTCCTATGGACTTTCCAATCCAATGATGGTAAACCCAAGTGACTTGGCAAACTAAAAAGTTTCAACCAAGGAAAGGTTGAACCTTCTGCAATTCTAGCTTAGCAAAACCAACTTTGGCAGACCTATACCTTGACTTCTCCTTCAAGGCTTTTTATAGAAGATGAGACATGCTCCAAACTTCTCTCTCTCAAGTATGGCAAGGTACTTTGAAAGAAATAATGAATAAAACATAAAACTATAGAAAATGAATGCTTTGTGAGACTTTTAAGAGTTCTTTATAAGAATTTATAAATAAATGAATGCTAGGACATCTCAACAACATAAAACAATGAACAAAATGACTATATCCAATAATGAATGAGATTAGTGCCTATATCAACTTGGAAAAATAGATTCAATCCAAATTCAATCCTATGTACAACTTTGCAAGATAGTATAAATACTATCAACTATTTGAATGCTTTGGATGTAGAGAAGATTACGTATATTTATATCTTTGTTAGTTCAAATGAATTTAACTCCTATAGTTGGGAGACCAGATGAACAAGAAGTCGGAAACATTAAGTTCTCACAAAACTCCTTGAATATCAAACAATGATATAAGACATATAATATCTCCAGAAAAGCATATCTAAAATAGAAATGGAAATTCCTTCAATAATTGCAAAGGACTAATTGAAATGGATTGAACCATTTTACCACAAGTGAAACAAAAATATTTATATTTTATTGATGTTGGAAAATACCACATTTGAGTCCATGTTGTAGTTGTGATCAAAACTAGAACAAAAATAATGTATATTGTAATTGTCTTCTTTTCACATGGTCTTGGAATCCATATTTGTATAAAGGCCAAGGGATGCATACAAGCTTAAGACCGATGTGTCTCTTGATAACTAAAACCTAATCCTAAGATCAACAACTGAACATTAATTATATTTTAAGGAATGACTAATCATCCTTGTTAACAATAGTTGTCGACCAATTATGTCTCAACAATAATTTCTTAATATATTCTTGGTGATTCCATCTTTAGATTATCAAATAATGATATTGCATTATCACAGTACTTTGACCAAATGTATTCACAGAGTATCTCTACTTTTGATAATGGATATCACTTCTGGCATGTTGAATATCATCATTTTTTGAAAACTAGCATGTCAACATTGTCAGTTCCTTCTTCTGATATCCTTCATCTTTATAAGAATACTCCAAGTAATGTTTATATGTGGTGATCATCATGTATTTCATCATGGTTGCCTTATTCTATTATCAGTTAATTTGATATTTCACCACCTTTTGAAAACCTTGCCCAACAACTTCGACAATATATTAATCAAATAGATGCAACCCTCATTAATTAAAATACAATTAAAAGATGAAATAAATAGTATATAAAATTTAGCTGTCAACATCACCATCTGAGTTCTCTTTTGTGTTGACCATTGAAGAAATATGGAGAGATCGTGTAATGCCTCAAAGATTATAAGTTGTGCATCTCCACTTTGAGGCATTATGCATGTCATTGATACTTTCCATGATTTAATAGACGATCATGTTGTTTAGACAACCATGGGCCTAGGACTCGTGTCATCTAGGTATAATGCCTTGAAGACTAAATAGTTTTCATCTTGTCTTTAAGGCATTACACCCACCGTCGATCATCATCAAACTTAACCGTTGGTTAATCTTCAAACTTCTGCTAATAGTCTATCACCTTTTGATCTTGATTAAAACAAAACCTTCAATTAGACCCATGTGCTAAATGATGATTCCTTTAGTAGTTCATCTTTTAATCTATCCTTGTAATCTGATGTGAATTCTTATCACCTCACTCGACTAGTCAAAATGTTTCCACTTGTATCCCCGTTGTCATATTTCCTTTGGCCTTGGTGGGTCTAGGACACATGTCAAAATCTCATGATGCCTTGAAGACTAAAGACCTTGCATCTTGTCTTTAAAGCATCACTCCAACCATAGATCTTGTCTGACTATTAACCTTTGAAAAATCTGTCAAGTAAACAGACATGTATCCCTGTCAACTTGTTCAATCATCTACATTTTGCAACATGTATCCTTCTTGTCTCCTTGCTTAGAATGTCTATGGGCCCAGGACACACATCATTCAGGCATAATGCCTTAATGGATAGATTTTGAGCATCTTGTCTTCAAGGATTTACGCCTCCCACTTGATCAAGTGAGACTTTCTCAATGTATAATCCTTCTTTGACTTTTCTCAATTGAGATTAGAGTACACGTGTTGTTCAGGCGCATTCCCTTGAAGGTTATAGATCTTCATCTTGCCAATCGAGGGATAACATCCATCGTCGATGTTCAAAACATGGGCATTTTGTTTAAGAGGATCTGCGAAGAGGTAAAACTTATCTAAATAACCCGCGATAAGACTTCAACAGTTAGGCTTATGAATTCAAAAATTTGCAGGTCGTAGAATGTGAGACTTTAAACATAGCCAATTTTAACAGAAGAAATGTATAAATTAATAAGATGAATGCACAAATTAGGAGTTTTGAAAGCATAAATTTCAAAATGAAAGGAAGAAATAAAAGCATAAATCACAATAATGAATATAAAGAATACTTCCCTTAACAGTTTTCAAGTGCAAATTTGAGCTGCAAATTTGGGTTCCATCACTTTCGAATCCACTTTTCAATAATAAAAAATGAAGTACAAGAAAGTGGTCTAAATATTTATGTATAGAACTATATTTTTGATCATATTGTATGTAAAAAAAAACTTTCTACCTACTATTATATTAACAAAAAAAAGATGCTTCATACATGGGGACCCTGCAAACTATTGGCATGCTAAGATGGCCCATTAAACATGATATTCTATACTCCACTAAAGTGACAAACATGGCCTCTACCAATTTAATGCATGATAAATTCCTTCATTTAATCCACTGTGACCAACTATATCCTTGAATGTGAAGTGAGGTTTAAAATTGAGAAAATTAGTTTAATGACAACCCATGAATATTGATTATGACAAAAAAAAATGATATAACAGGAGGAAATCAAATCTGATTTAGAGAGATCTAATTATATTTGATGAAACAAATATAGTGGTTGTTCTTGTTGCTTGGTTTGTGCCCTTGGTATTCTTATGTTGTGCATCAAAACTATGGTTCATGACATGGCTTAATAGCCTCCTGTATCCTCTATAAATATATTGGTTTTTGAAATAAGCAGCAACAAGAGGGTGCTGACCCATGGTACAATAGCAGCACACTAGATACACATCAATAGCACATTAATTATATCCAGAGTGCACAACAGAGAAACTTAAAAGAACAACAAGGTCATGAAAGACCATCACCAAATCTCAACCAACATACTATCAGTTAAAACTTTCGAAACACCCTTGGAAAAGCATGGTTATCAAAGATCTTCCTATGAGTAACAACACCCTAATGGTAGATCCACCCTCCAACAACAACAACCATTTCCACCTCAATAGTAAAGAGACCCACCTCAATAGGAGCACTGAGGAGGGAGATCCAAAACACTAGGAAAAAGTTGGTAAACCACCTACCACAGAAGAGAGATCAGAACCTGCCCAGCTCTAAAGTCACAAAAACCTCCCCCTCAATAGGAGACAATTCCACCTCCATAGGAGCCATGTAAGAAGAAATAGACAGACAGTACCAAGCCCACTTCCAGACAAACCACCCACAATCCAAAACCATGGGGTTGGGGAAAGTTCCCAAACCAGCTGCAAACTTCAACCAAAAATAACCACCCAAAGTGTGCCCTTGAAAACTACCAGCATACACCTGCCCAAAAGGGAAAGAACACATGTTGTCCAGACCAAGCAAAAAGGACAGACCCACAAAAGGAAAAAAAATGAGCTAGAAGAAAAAGCCCTTCCCATCACACCAACGCCAAACAGAATAGCTCTTCAAAGTGAAGAGCCAACAATCATGTCCATAACTCAGGACTATCTTCAGTAAACCAACTCACAAAAAGGGAAACCATCAGAAGAAAGGCACCCAACCACCAATAGGAGAAAACCCCAACTAAAATAAACATGTACAATGCACCAAAAATCACTTCAAAGCTCTGGATCAGGTGCATGCTTAGAGACTTCACAGACTGAACATTATGAGAATAGAATAGTAGCACTTGGGTCATCCACCAAGAGGAAAAACACTCCCCCACCACATCCAAGAAGTTCCAAAAGTAGGGAGATAAGCACCAGAGAGGGCAATATCTCCCAGCCAAACCTTTTATGGTCCCAATTTGAGACAAGATACTCTCAAATGCCGGCAACCATAACACATCCCCGTTAGCAGAGATAACAAATCTCACACCATGATCAAAAGAACGATCCCAGACCAAAACCTACACTACACCTAAAACAAGGCCTTTCAAAAATAGAGTTTTCTTCCAAGCACCTGTTCCGCTGTAGCCAAGGATATGGAGGCTAATCTTCAACAAAAGACCACAGCCATAGAGGAAAAATAGCTCCTCCACCTTTAGCAGCACCATCCACCTCACAGAGTCTGTGCCCTAAACCATACTACAGGTTAGAAACTACAAAAGACCTACAACCATAGTCGGCTCTGTCACACCAAACCGCACAAAGCCCAACAAAAAAGATGACAAGAACCACCATGGAAAGGCTGAGCCAAGGAAATTTCCATATGGACCCAAGAAAGGAACCAAAAACAATGCCCATGACAAAATAGGGCATGGAACTCCCTCCCATGGCCAACATCCCATCTCCCACCTACTGGAAATAGAGCATCGAGAAAAGAGAAAAACTCCTCTGCAAGAGACCAAATCGATGACTGAGAAAGAAAAGCATTAGAACGATAGATGACCCATACACCAAAAAAACCACCATCAACTAGGCCATCACCATATTCATCCTCTTCTTCACCATAAAATACCTCTAAAGCTCCTCTGCAATGGCAACGAACCCTAGGTTTCAAACTGCTGCACCCGCTCCTTCTCCCGCTCATTTTATTTCTTCTAAATATATTGGTTGTATCACGCATTAACATGTTGATATTTTTCTGCAATGGGAACCAAAAATTGGTATCAAAACTAAGGTCATAGGTATGAACCCCGCTCTTGCATTGTGGGGATTTTTGCAAGGTGTGTTCCCTTGGTCATCTTATGTTGTGCAACATGGTAGTGGTCTATGACATGGCTTAACTACCTCTCATTTATTTTATAGGTCTTGTGGTTGTATTAGACATTAATAGGTTCATATTTTGGTGCAATGACAACCAATAATTCCTCCCCAAAATAGCCTATATGCTAATAATATGTAGACCATAGAATTAATTTTTGCAAATTTTTTCAATATATAGATGAATTGATGATGATTGAAATTAAACAAAAACAAATGAGAACCCTAATCTAGCCTGACCATACGCAAGGAAGTCAGAAACTATTCAATGATCGTAACAATGAAACACTTGGTCACAAGAGAATCAAACAAAATGCTGTAAATATAAAATGCATCAAATATGCCTTCAGGAAATTCTTGACTCCATTGTCCTCGTATCTTCAATATTTTGTGTGGATGGATTATGCAAGCTCTTAGTTTTCTAGCACAAGCACAAAAGGATTTGAGAGAATGGAGATGATTTACAGATCAAGGATATGAAAATGGGTATGATAGGGATATGATAATATGGTAGTGATATAGAATCTATGAGCTCTCAAAGATTATAGAGCATAAGCTCTACAAGGGTTCATGTATATAATATGACACAAGCGTAAATTTAAAAAATGTGTTAGGATTCATTAAGTAGACACAAGTAATATGAAATCAAATGTAAGGAGAAAATATCTTTTATAGAAACCTCATGAGAATAATGGGTTGGGATTAAGAGGTGTTAGTAGAGTGAATAGGATTAAAGAGTAGGTATATAATATGTGAGAATAAAGAATATTAAGATACAATAGAGATGAATGGTTGAGATGGAGTTATAGGGAGAGGATATTGAGTTTAGGAATAAAATTCAAATAAAGAGACATGTGACAAGTGTCATATACTCAAAATTTGCAAGTTGATCCATGTGATTGAAGGTGATTGGTGGGATTGGAGAGAGAGGGATTTAGAAATTTATAAATTAAACAAAGTTGTTTATCTGATAAAAAGGAGAATTAGGAAATGAAAATTGGGCTAATTAAATAAATAAAATTTTATTTAATGATAGGATAGAAAAAGCTAAGTGAATTATTTAAATAAATAGGAATATTTATTCAAATAATAAAGGAAAATGATAGTGAATTAACTAAATAAAAAATAAATAATTTTTTAATTAAAAAAAAAGTTATTGATTTGATGAGGATATTTTGCCTCTCTTTTAGACAATGCATCTAGTTGCATCATTTTAAAGGAAAATTCATGTGTGTTGATACATGCCCTAGTTTTTCATAGTAGTTAATAGGCTAGACTCCTTGAGGGATTGGTCAATTATTATTTTCGTATGTTTAAACAATCAATTAGAAGATTAATGGAATGGGTTCAGGTTAAAGGTAGGTGAACACAACATCAAAATAAGGTTCATGATGGGCTAGAATGGGCCACACACATCCATACAGAGAGACAAGAAATCCACCACATTTTATTAGTGTTTACATGACCAATTATTATTACCACCACTCTAAATAGGGGTGAGGAGGGTATATTTGGCTCATTTGCACTTGAAGGAGCAAAGAAAGGTACTTAGGAAGTGAATAAGAAAGTGAGAAAGATGTCAAGAGTTGTAGTAGTGATGCATTTATTTAATTTGGTGCAATGTTTTGCAATAGTAGAGGACTATGGAGAGTCGATAAGCGATTTTATAGTTTCTTATTTTGCATGCTTTCCATTTTGATTTAGGTTTATAGTTGTAGGGTTGTTAAAGATGTGTAGGAAGGCTATATGTACACTTATGAGGATAGAAGCTACACTTTTAGAGAAGAAGTGTACTTCTAAGAGGAGAAACTATACTTCTAGTTGAAACTCACACATATGATTGATAAAGATAATAAGGCTAGTTGATAACACTAGTTGATAGTCGATAGGATAAATCCAAGCTAGGTGATAGTTGATTGCATAGTTGAGGGCTAGTTGATATCCAGTAGCATGACCATATAGGATTCATTAGAGAAGTGTAGGGTGGGTATCCATGGTTCATGGAAAAGATAAAATCATTTAGGTTAGGGTAGATAGGGTTAGTGTTCCTAAAATAATATAGGTGAATAGGTTTCGGGTTGATGAAAATAATTTCTAGGTGACTATTTTTAGGGTTGATGAGAAAGGTTTAGGATCTAGGCTAAGATTAATAAAAACTAATATGATTGATTATATTGAAAGTAGAGAATGATACCTGATTATTAATGTTGAAGGAGTTGTTATGATTGATGTTGTTGAGGGTAGGGGAGTTGTCAAAATTTGACCAATAAATAGTGGTTTCTGCATGATTATGGTATATGATGTAGATGCACAAGATAAGGTTTGCATCATCATAAAAAAATTTAGGACTTGTGTGCTCTACAATTTAATGATTGTTTAACACCTTCCTTACTATTTTTATATTATACGCTGCATTCTAAGAGTTTATAATTACACCTAATGCATACCTAATTTGAAATGGGTCCTCTAACCCCTTCAAAGTTGTATGAAATTGAGGTTGGTTCCTCTTTCTAGGTGTCCTCTATTTTTACTCTAATCACAAAATCCATCTCATATCCTTGGCCCTACTTCACCTTCTTTATGTCCTCAGATTCAATTTGGACATCGTGATCAATTCTCTTTTTGGATGTCACCTATATGGCTTGATTAGGACTCATTAACAAAATTTTGGCCAAATCTAGATGGTACAAGTTGACTGGTTGACTTGTCCCAAGTTTTTTAATCCCAGATTTGGGGCAAGGTCACGTCAATCTCCTTTGGTGGGATTTCGAGATTTACAATCAGCCTACTCAGTTCTATCTCCTGATTTCTTATAAAATTCACCCTCATAACTCATTTTGAGCACATAAAATTAATTGCAAGGTGAAGACCCCAATTTGATGACAACAAGAAATTGCAAGGCGCAAGCCTCAATTTGATGACATCTTATGAAGTGAGGTTTTTCTACTGAATATCATCATCAAGCATTCATATTCTTCCTTGAGAATTTAAGAAATACAAGATATCATTTTCAACATCATCATGAATTTTCAAATGGATCATGAAGATGGCTAGGAGTACTCTTTCCATCTAGAGTTGGGTATGATTTCTAGTTATTTTTAGATCTACACATTGGTTCTTTATGTTTGTATGTTGAAAGTTAAGTTCTATGATTATTTGCATGCATTCAATCATACATTGATTGCATTTACATGCTATGGTTTTATTCTCACATATAGGGTTAGATCTTGGCATTTTCTTATACATTTTAGCTCATTAACAATTTAGAACTACTCTAGATTCATGAGAAAAACAAATTATCTATGTCATAACGAATATCCATGTAGGTGGGAATCACCAAGGTGGGGGGGGTTGACAAAGGAAAACCTATATATATCCATGCACACACAATTTATTAGATCTACAAGTTCAAACAGTCCAAGATATAGCTGCAAATTTAGCCCTTCTAGACACAAAGATAGACCATCATTGGAATTCTAGGAAGAAAAGTGCATAAAAAAAATCAAATTTATGGGAATAAGTTGATAGGTTGACTTTTCTCTACCAACTTTGATTAATATTTTAGGTCCAGGCTTATATAGGTCCCAGTTGGCTAGATCTAGAGTTACAACAAGTTCTGAGACTCTGATAGTTGAGAAATTCATATCCAAAGTATTTTCTTCATTCCATTTCCAAGTTCACTTGTTTTTACCTCTTTTTCGTTGTACTTACTTTCATAAATCAGAATTGACATTTATATTTTATTTTAAATTTTCATTGTCATTAAGGAGTCAAATTGCTTCATTGTGTAGATCTCACATTCGCACCTTTACTCTCTCTTTGTTGTCCTAATCATATTCTTTTTGTTGTGAATTTGAATTCCCATTTATAGGAGATCTTGGTGAGTTATCTATATCTTAGTATTGCTCACCATTTTATTTAATACATATTGGTGAACCTATCTCTTTTGTGAATTGTACCCTTTATTTTAGATAATTAAAGCTTGCATGTGTTTTTTTTTTAATCCTTAAAAGAAAAAGAGAAAAAAAATCATTTTTATTTAGATCTACTCTTTTTATGTATTTTTCTAGTCTAGGATCTACTATTTGTGTAAATTTACAAATCATATAAAGAACAAAAAAATAGTTGTCTTCTTATTTTTCCTTTAGTTAATTACATTGCATTCATAGATTGTTTACCCCATGTTGGATTTCTTTATTCAAGGTTTAACAACCTTTGATGATTCTTTTAGTTGTTACAATATTGAAGCCCTTAATGTGTCGTATAGTACAATGAAGATTTTGATATGTTAGATGAATCCTTTCATTGCTTCATCTCTACGCAATCTTCCTCTACGTCTCTTAAACCAAACTATTTCCAAAATTTTCTTTGTATTCTTCCTTTGAGGAGATATATTTTTACTATTGAGAAATGAAAAGTGGTTCTTCATCTTGCTCAAGAAAAATAACCAGTAACTCCTGACAAACCTATTATTACTATTAAGGGATATAATCATCCAAGTTATTTTCAAACTCCAAATAAACCAATAATAACTGTAAAAGGGAAATAAAAAATTCCTTTGGAATTTATTAAAGATTATAATGTGGTGACTCATACTTATCGCACAAGAAACAATACTCAACCTAGTAATCTAGTTTTTCCTACTTCTCTTCCCCCTTCTCAACCAGTGCTTCCTCTAGCACCACACTTACCACCTAACCTTAGAAAGGAGTATGATTCAATAGAAAAATTATTTACTACCCCTGCTAAGATTTCTCTTTGGGAACTTCTTCAAACCTATCCTACATATAATGAATCCTTGCAAACATCTTTAACCACTCTTCTGGATTCACCATCTATGCAAGAAAAAATTAATTCCTTTTTGGAGTGTATGTATGCTACTATTCCCTAGGCATAAATTATATTTACTTCTAAGGTGATTTACCTTCTAAGGAATTTCAAGATCAACATGATGCCCTTCTGATGGCTATCCTTATCAATGGTAATATCATTCAAAAGAACTTAATCGATAATGAAATTGGATTAAATGTTTGTAGCATTGATATGTTACACAATATCAAAGATGATGTTTCAACTATTAAAGCCAATTCGATTCCTATTCATGGCTTTGATAATGTTTCTTTAAAAACATTGGGTATTATCACGTTGCCTATTAAGGTAGGTTTGGTTATCTTATCTGCTCATATTCATGTGATGCATAGGCACCTTAACTATAATCTTATTTTGGGATGACCTTGGCTAGATGTCATGCATGTTCTTCCTTCAAATTTATATCATAAGGTAAATTTTATATGCAACAAATTTATGTACACACTTGTTGCAGATGATAGAATGAATATTTGTTTGTATACTAAATAAAACATTAAACATGTGTCCACTAAAGATCACAAAGGATCATATTTGGAACCTAAGGATGATCCTCCTCCTTCTTGTGTCTTTTCAGATTAGGATTGGGGATCCTTAGATTTCACACCAACTAAGGTTGGAGAGTACAAAGTCTCGACATTAGAACCTGAATAATCTTAATTTTACCATGATTCCAACATGAAAGCTTCTTTGCCTACTAATCTTAGTAAAAACAATTTTGTTGCTCCTAATGAAACTTTAGAAACTATTAAACCTTATTGTTATGACACAATGGATTATGAGGATCTATTTACCCTTTCTCATATGGATTCTCATTACGGTCATGGTTATCATTTATTAGCAAAACAATGATTCAATGGGAATGGATGTGGAGAACATGAACAAGGAATACAAGTGCCTTTCAGAAATGAGGGGCATGCAAATTCTTTTAGATTAGTATTTAATCCTTATAAGAAGCAACGAGAATTTTCTCTCAATATCAATATTGTATATTTAGTACCTTTAAAACTTGTGAGTGATCATCTTATTTATTTTTACGCTAAGTCTTCTTTTGATACCTTCAGTAACAATGATGCTTTAGCTAAATTCTTGGTGGCATATGAGGATTGTCCTCAATATCATCACAATCAGGGATTTAATTATTATTTCAATTGTTTAAGAATACTCTGTAAGAGAGGTTGATTTTGAGGAAATACATGATTTTCATTTGCTTATGAGCATCCCTCAACAAATTAATATTTTGATTAATGACATCATTGATGAAAAAATTAGATAATGTAGAAAAAGTGATCAAGATTGGAAAATGTCTAGATAACGATGAACAAAAAGAACTTACTTTTATTCTTCAATTTCCCAATGTCTTTTCTTGGGCTTATTTAGATATGTCTAACATTGATCCCAAAATTATTATGCATAATATTATTTTTCTTCCTAATGAAAAGATTGTTAAAAAAAAAAAAAATCAATGCAAGATGAATCGAAAAATGTCTTTGTTTGTGAAAATGGAAATAATAAAACTTCTTAATGCTAGCTTTATTTTTCCTATTGATTATTCTTCTTACATCTCAAACATTGTAGTCGTATCCAAGGGTGAAAATAAAATTCAAATGTGCGTGTATTTTTGAGATTTAAATAAAGATTCTTTGAATTGTTATTTCCCACTTCCAAATGTTGATATGATTGTGGATGACATTGTGGGATAGGATTTATTATCCTTAATGGATACTTTTTCTGGATATAATCAAATATTCATTCCCCCTTGTTGGTTCTCAAAAATGCAGTTCAGAAAAGGGCCCAAATCTTTGACATTTACTATCCCAGACATATAATTATTGCCAATAAGATTTCATAGAAACACTATATAGAGTAGTGACAATGATCAAGTATTTTGGTGTCTTGTCACTTATCGACCTAAATTTTTTCATAAAAAGGTCTATTTTTTATGTCTGTATAAAGGATAATGTTTCTCAGAATCCAAGAAGGGCTAACTCCTCTACTCTTTTGGTTCTACCAAACAAAGGCGGGTACAACTCCTAATTTTACTAACTTAAATGTGAGAAATAGATTCATGATTCTTAACCCTACCTAATAATGAGCCCTAAATCCTACTTTATCAAAATAAAGAGTTGATTCATCAAAGCACCAGTCTCTTATCCATTGGGTTGTGAAGTCATCTTTGATCAAACTATCATGTACCTTCTACTAGATATTTTAAAATTATTATCAGACGATAAACCATCAAATTTTGTTGTAATCATATCAAAGCTCAAAACATACAGCTAGTTCTATTGAATTTAATTCCATATATACAAACCAAATGAATAGTAAATAATAAGACCATATTTTCATTATTCTCCACAGATTCTCATACACATATGTGAGAATTGAAAGATGTACAAAAGTCTTAAAGATGATAATTAAATCTAAAAATTTATTATCGTGAAGAACTAAAGCTCAATGGAAACCAAAATACACAACCCATTTTTTTGAAAGGGCAAAGGTATGCATTTATATTATATATTAGGTATTTACATAAACAAAAAACCCCTCCTTATTATATTACCCCTATTTATATTTAAAGTTCTTTTTAGAATGGTTATGGATTCCTCGAAGAGGAAGCAACAAGCTTCCAACTGTATTACATATCATTTTCAATAATAGCTTCTAAAAAAATCCCACATCCTTATGGAAACCAATCATTACATTTATAAAAAAAATAGACCATTTTATAACAACTATCAATAGGTAGTGTTCAATAGATGCAATATCCTATGAGCAATCGGTTCATGTCCTCCTAAAACTACTCATGGTCAGAACCGTCATTTGCAAACATAGTGCATATCTCTCCTTTGTCCTTCTCCACCTCCAAATCGAACATGTCACTCTAGTATCCAACATAATAGGTAGAAAGGTCCCAATAAGAAACCATGGAATCACTCAAAGTATCTTGCTAGCTATCCTTATCAAAATCCAAATCTACTTGGAGAATTTGACATGGGTCTTAGTTTGACGTTCCTTCAACCATTGGTAAACCCATTCTGTTATTTGAGAATTAGAAAAAATTCCATATTGTGTGAAGTCACTTTCAAGACCATCTTATAGAAAGATCACTCACCAAATTGGCATTCACATTAAAACTTGAAAGCATGTTTCACATAAGGTGGCCTACTTTGAAAAAGTAAGATCAATAAATGCAAATGAATTACAACTTGCCTCTTGCAACATTCACCTTCCTCAATGTCTTATCAAAATCTCACCTCAGATTATCTACTAATAAATTCATTAATTAATTTCTTTTTATGCCCCTCGATGTCAAAAAGTATGCCTTCAAGAATCCACCTAACACCATTGTTTCATTTCTTTACTGATATTGGCTCGTTATTCCGTACTACCTCTTTAACAACACAATATCCTACGTATGACATGATGTCACTAAGACTTAAATCCCAAGTTAGCGAAATAATGCTTGTGTTGCTATTTTGCAAGTCCTTTTTACATAGTCAGTGATATATGGTGATGTGGCAATTTTGTAAAAAAAAAAATTCTCCCCTTCAAATAGCAACAAGCAAATTTTAAGAGTTGTATTATTGTAAAATAGGCATATATCAAAAAAGTTTGAAAATGGTGAAAATTTCAAAATTGGTTTCATCAGCCCTCAAGATCAATATAAAAAGTCTTTTATCACTCCCTAGAAAACCTTTTGTTGGGTTGTCATGTTGTTCGGATTGAAAAATGTAGTTGTTACCTATCAACATGCTATGACACTTATCTTTCATGACTATATCCATAAGATTACAGAAGATTATGTTGATGATATTATCGCCAAGTCCATTACTCGTAAGGACAAGGTTACTATTCTTAGAAAGATATCTGAATAAATTTGAAAATATAACATGCACTTGAATCTTAGGAAATGTGCTTTTGTGTAAATAGTGGAAAATTTCTTTGTTTCTAATAGAGGCATTTAAGTGGATACTAAAAGATTGATGTCATTATCAATATACCACCTACTTGAAACATATCACAACTTAGTTTAGCAGGGAAAATACAACATATCTGAGGGTTTGTATCACATTTGGTGAATCATACAATTCACTTAACTTCTTTGGTAAAAAAAGATACTAGTTTCTCATGGAATGATGATTATCACAAGGCATTTCAAAAATTCAAACAATATCTTGCTACCTCATATCTTACAACCCAATCAACCATTCCTCTTATATACTTCTACTTCTACTAATGCTTTGGTTGTTGTCTTAGTTCAACATGGTCAAAGTGGGAAAGAACAACTGACCTTTATAACATTAGTCATCCTTTTATAGATTATGAAACCTAATATACTTTGATAGAAAAGCAATGTCTTTCTCTATTTTTTACTTGTAAGAAACTCATACATTATCTTATTAATACTAAAATCAATGTCAACTTAAAATTTGATCCTTTGAAACATCTTTTCTCAAAAATTCATCTTTCAAGATGCTTGGCTAAATGGGTTATGATGCTAATTGAATTTTTTTTTAAAAAAATTTCTCAAAAGGAAATCAAAGGACAAGATTTGACTGATAATTTTGCTAAATATCCTTCAACAACCACAACTTCTAATCCTATATCTTTCCCCGGTGAATTTATTTCATCTATTTACACTCATGGTACATGGTAGTTATATTTTTATACATCTAAATGTAAAACTTGTTGTGTGTTGATTTTATCTTGGTATCTTCTTGAAAGAAACTGATCACTTTTTCGTGTCACCTAAAGTTTCTATATACTAATAATATTGCGGAATATGAAGCCATTATTGCTGGATTGAAATTAATGTTATCCTTTAAGGTGAACAAAATACACATATTTGGACATTCACAATTGATTGTGCAGAAAACTAACGGAACATATAAAGATCGTGATCTTTCCTTAAACTTAAATGATAAATTTTCTTCTTATTTTATCTCATCCTTACCTTGTGAGGACAATATACATGTAGATCCTATTGCATGTGTGGCTTCTCGTATTTCTTTAGAGGATAGTGTTGAAAACTATAAGTTTACCATACATAATCTTGTGAGTTTGGCTATCTCTCAAAATTATAGTAATGATGCTCGTTGCTTTATTCTTAATTTAGATGATTGGTATTCGACATCTTTCATTATTTACAAGATAATACTTTTACTGAATTATGGACAAGAAACACTAGAGCTCAAATTTGTAAACTTGCTACAAGATACATCATTCTTTCTAATGTTCATTATAGGATATCTTACAATGGTATTCTATTATGATGGCTTAATGGAGATTCCTATGGCTTTACAAGAGGCTCATTTAGGATCTTGTGGTGGGAATTTTGGTATAAAATATTTAGTTAACAAGCTCATTTGTATGGGATATTATTAGAAAACTATGCGACAAGATTGTTTTTCTTTTGCAAAGAAATATTGCCAATGTCAACATCATAATAATATAATCCATGCTCTCACACATGAACTTCGCTCTCAGGTAGCTTCATGGCCTTTTAATCTTTCAGGCCTAGACCTCATTGGAAAATATCACCTCC
This sequence comes from Thuja plicata, assembly GCA_018584345.1. Taxonomy (NCBI): domain Eukaryota; kingdom Viridiplantae; phylum Streptophyta; class Pinopsida; order Cupressales; family Cupressaceae; genus Thuja; species Thuja plicata. Next base: position 3,903,796 of record MU223463.1, read on the forward strand.
TTCTTCTCAAGGACGTACCTACATTATTACTGCTATAGATTACTTAACTAAGTGTGTAGAAGTGGTTCATCTTCGTTCCACAACCACTGATGTTATTTTTAATTTCCTCTTAAACAACATAATTCCTTGATTTGGACTTCCATCCACAATAATATATGATAATGGCACTCCTTTCAAAAATAAGGAAGTAACAAATTTTTTCGACAAGTATTTCATGAAATAACAATTTTCTACTCATTATCCTCAATCTGATGGTCAAGCTGAGGCATCTAGCAAGATCATTGGGAAATTTTTTAGGAATAATTTTAACAAGCATGCTAACGATTGACATACTTAAATCGCCTATGATTTATGGGATTATAGGATAAGTGTTTTTACCATGACGGTAACAACTTCCTTACAATTTACTTTATAGGGCAGGCACAATCATTCCTTTCAAGTTCAAAAAACATTCACTAAGGGTTTCTCTTAGCGACATCATTGATAATGACACTTTTAGAAGATAACATCTTCAACAACTATAAATGTTAGATAGAGGATTTATTTCATCAATTATTGCATTTGTACATTCTTTATGTCCTTGCATACACTTAGAATAACTAAATTTGCCTACAGAAAAATATTTCTCAATATTATTTCTAGTACTTAAAGTACAATTTTTTTTTAATTTCTGCCTTTCGGTGTCCAGACAAACCAATTTTCCAAGGCATATGGAGCTTACATGGGAATCAAAATGGCTTATGATAGTGGTGTGGATAAATAATGGTCTCATTATGACCCTTTAAACATAATTAATTGTTCAATTGACTCTTCCTCTTCTTCCTGGACTATAAATTCACTCATTGAAGACAAAAAGGCTTTACTCCTTTGATTCTAAGCTTTTAAAGATTTTTGCCTGTTCCATGAAGGTAATAATATTGTGTATTGCTTGGCTAATCTTGGGGTGAGGTCTAATCAGATGGTGTCTTGGGACAATAATGATCAGAACCCCAATGATATCCAAATGTCACTTTCAATTGATATCAAGAAGTGTTTTTTTAACCCCTATGTTGGATTTGATTGATTTGTATAGCATAGTTAATTTTCATTTAAGTGTTGCATTTTAATGTTAAACATTTCTGTGCTTTTATATTTTTGCATTAGGACTACTTGTTTATGCCCTGATTTTCAAAGAAGTGAGATTTTTTGATATTACCATGGGGGAATATAGAAATAGGCTTGAACTAGTGGGGTATGAAAAATGGTAGAAGGAAGAAGCTATCTAGCCAGAGCTGTTGGAGGGTGGTCTTACCCCTTACATGGATAATTTGCAATGTGTTGATTAATAGGTCACTAAATAATTCATCACTGGTTGGAATGAATGGATTTTGAAGGTGTATGGGACAGAGTTGGAAGTTAAAGTAGATTTGATAGCTGAAGTCTCTAATACTATGATTGAGGGTAGAAAGTTCTATAGAGAGAAAAAGGAGTGTTATTGAGGCACTGAACATCTTCTTTTGGCCTGGAGAAAGGGATAAATTTAGAAAATTCTTGGATGGTGTCTATGAACGGCCTCTCTTGAGTTTCCTCGGGCTAATATTTGATTATGTTTCTCTTGAGTTTTCTTGGGCTGATATTGTGGAGGTGATAATGAGATATGTAACTTTGGATGGTAAGTTCACTAGTCTGTTCAATTACCATTTTTCAATTCTTAATCACTTTCATCATATAAGAAGTATATTTCATTACCATATCATCTTCTAGCTTCTTTGAACCATAGTCACAGAGCTGATAGGAATAATCATTCTTCCAGTATTCTGCATGAGGGTCTCATCTTGTTAATTATGGAACATGCATGGGATATGCACATTGAGAGAAACACTCCTAAAATGGGGATTGAATTCTAAAACAATGCTAGAGTACATTACGAAGATGCAGGATCATATGATCGAGTCAGTAATTTGATTCTGATGGGGATATATTTTTTCATCTGAACACTCATAAAAGGCTAGTGGATCCTACCCATAAAAGGGTTATCCTTTTGGATGATGATGGGTCTGATTACACCACCTCTAGGGATTTTGTTCCCTATTCCCTTGACCCTAGCCCTTCGAATAAGTCTCTAAAGGGAAGGAAATTTTTTCTTCTAGGAGGGTGAGAAACAAGAGGGACCTAGTTGAATCTCATCCTCATGTTGCATTTAGGAAGTCTGCTAGTATGAAAAAGGAGTGAATCTCTGAAATATATTTCCCTGGCTTCCCCTCTTAATCAATTAGATGATACAAATGACGCGAGTCTCATGGATATTCATGTTGATAACCCTTAGAGGTGAACCAGTGGAAAAGGGATCTTATGTTCCTAAGAATTTTACTATTGCCAGCCTGATGAAGAATTTTATTGAATTTTAACATGCTATGCTTAATTGCATCATTAAGGAGACAACAAATCTTATGGAAAACCTTTCTTTGAGTAACCATAAGTTGGAAAACATTATGGTCACTACTTAGACCCTGGCTAAAGGAATTAATGAGGTTAAGGAAGACCCTATAAATTAGATCAATTGTGTAGAAGGTACTCTAAATACTTGTCATAGGAGAGAGTCATGGTTATGGTCATTTTTTAGTAACACAATAATCGACAATTTGGCTGAGGGGTTTATTAAATTGAATGAACACGCAGAAGCACTTGAATCTATTTTAAAAGATGCTCAAGGTCTCTCCTTATATGAGAATCAAGTCTTCCAAAGGGGTCCATTAGAGAGAGAATGGTTCCAATGAGGTCATGGTTGCTACTGTTGTTGATATAGATAAAGACATTATTCTTAGTCAAGGGACGAGACTCTGAAGAAAATACAAGAATGGTACTATTGTTAATAGTATTATTAGTAGGTTAGGAGTATTCATAAGGATGTTCTTAGGAAGAATGTTGAACTGGTAAATTATTTGTAGTCTATTACAATTTTGTTTCCTTGTTTTTGTAGCTTTTTTTTGCTGATTGGTTCACGTTTATTTAGTCGTTGGTTACAGACTACTCATTTCTATTTTTTGTAATTTTTGATTTGGTTTTCTGGTCCTCGTAAATCCATTTTACATTTAATCAAATACTATATTTTTTTAATTTAAGAAAATAATTATGTATTTTATAATTGTATGTATTTGTCTTCTATTTTTATCAATTCCTTATTCTTTTCAAACTACACATTGTCTTAGTTTGGTGGTTTGTATGGGTATAAAATGTGTTATTCCTTCTTATGAATAATAAATGACTCAATTTTTTAGATGTGATGTTTATCATCTATTTCAAGAGGCATGAGGAAAAGTTCAATTTTAAAGGTCTTAATAATTTATTTTTATTTTTCTTAGATAACATACATCTTTGTATTTGATTCTACATTTACCTTTTAGACTATAGAACTTTCATTAAGCTAATATTATTCATCTTCTTGATAAGATCTAAGGATAGTGATTTTATTTCACCTAATCTTATATAGTAAACAGTCGATACTTCAATTCAAAAGGCCAGTATCAAAATTAAATAATAAATTAATTAGATCCCATTATTTTTCCTTGGTTTGGTTGAATCTAGTTACTATTACCAAATAGAAAGAAAGTAGAAATATGATCTATACCTAGATAGTGCACCAACTTTATTTCTATTAGAACTCATTAATTCAGAATTAAATTTTATCTAGACTTCAAAGGTCACAATAGAGGGAAGTACAAACCACATGGTTT
>MU223463.1:3907760-3945957 GCA_018584345.1 Thuja plicata
TATATATATATATATATAGAGAGAGAGAGAGAGAGAGAGAGAGTTGGCAATATGGTCAAACCTCTCTAAATTGCATTGCATATTACATAAAATATCTTACCATTCTTTGTAGAAGATATTGGCTTAATGTGATCAAAAATAAAAATCTTTTGAAAGGTTTTCATGTAACTTGGGGTTGATTTTGTGAAGAATCATGATAATGGTACATGTTATTTCTTTTTATGAACTAGGAAATAACTATCTTGAACTAGTATCTTCTTATTTGTGAACTAGGAAATAACTATCATGAAATGGTATCTACTATTTTATAATAGGTTTTTTTAATATAGGTGGTCTTCTATCATATATTAATATTTACATATATTTTAGAAGATTTATTTTAATGAAAGAAGAGCATTTCTTAAGTTACTAAATGAATGTCAACAACATCAAAAGAATAGAAGGAAACCTATTTCAAACTATGGTCCTAGATATTAGACTATAAAAAATAGATGAAATTTGAAATGATAATACTCATCTAGTAGACTAGTACATATTATATTAAAGTATAAATACTTTTTGAACTTGAATATTTAGATAAACTAATATTAAAAATAATAAAATATTGTTATCTCAATAAAAAGAGTAGCTAAGGAAGACAAAGGGCATGAACTATTTTTGGAGGATTAGATATCTTAATATACACAAAAAGGTGCCTATATAAATAAGGTTATTGAATATCATTTTTTTGTTATTCTTGTCTTTTTTTTTTTTCATCTACGTAATAACTATGTCCTTTCAAATTATTTTTAGCATTTTTTATTTTTCTTGGTGTGTGTATTTAATTTCTATTTTCTCTTTCTTTCTTATTTTTATGCTAATGTTAGACTTACTAATATATTTCTTCATAGTTCCCTTCTCATTCGGGCATTCGTTTGTTCTTATTTATTTTCATTCTATTAGTCTTCTAATCAAATCTTTCCATATACATTTTCCTTATTCTCTCTCAAACTATGTTCTAATCATACTCTCTCTTTTGTTTTTATCTTGTCTAGGTCCACAAAGAAATCATTCTACTCTTCTAAGTCTTTTACATCCTAATGATGGATCATAGACTATGACCCAAAATATTGATACTAAAAAAAAAATCTTAATAATTAAGTTCAAAAAATGTGTATGCCTTAATAAGACTCTAAATTACTTTAGCATATGCATTCACTCCCTTAGATAGAGCTTTGCACAACACAAAAATGTTTTACACTTGAAGTGATGAGGCTAATGCCTCTACCTTTTATTATCATCTCACCATACCAAAACTATACTTATATTTATATAGATGGTTAGATCTCTTAACATGCATAGGGTGAGGAGTATAAAATATCCATATTAAATAATGTGATGTTCACAATTGTGGTACTTATAGGAAATTTAGTTCTAACAAAGAAATCTTACATAGTTAAATCCATAAAACTGTTATGCCTTATTATATAGCATTAATATTTTTTTTACATTGATACATCTACAAATGATTTAAACATATATATAATTTTATTTTTCTAATTTCTCATCTCATTGCTGCATTAAGTAAATATATAGCAGTAATTAATAAAAGCATTTTACATAACAAATAGGCATGGTGTCATAAGTTAACCCCATGAAAATTATATGGATCATCAAAGATTGCAAATTTTATCAATTAAATTCTCTAGAAGAAATTTGAAGGTATAGATGTGATTTAATATGAGCAATGAAAGTGTTCTTCCTTATAATGGGAATGAAATTGAATTAGTTTACACACAAGGAACTAATAATAGAATACACTATTTTTTTTAAAATTAATCTTATATAAGAAAAAAAGATAAGAGAGTAGAAGTTAAAGTTATTTTCTTTATTTATTTAAAAAATTATAGGTGTCAAATTGGTGTGTAAAGGGTCAACCCTATACCTATAAATATTACCTACAAGTGAAAAGTAGCCAAATTTACTCAACAATAAAAAGAGTATTTATAGATACATGAATAAATTCAATTAATGTATAACTAGAGAAAATATATCATGTGCACAAATCTAGATAAGGAGCATATAAATGTAAAAGAAAAGTCTACAAGAATGGGTGTGACTTTGTCGAAGATTAATTTTTTAATATAAATATTTTAAGAAAACATGTACGCGAGTCCATCTTTGACAATGGATGTTTTAGAATCTGGCCTTTTAGATTTTTTCTTCACATACACTCTCCATATGAAACCTACAAAAGAGAAGAAAATTAGAAACATGTACAATTTGAATCTCACTAATTGAAAAAAGCCTTAAAAATATTTTACATAATACAAAACATGAATCATTACATATCATACACTAAAATGAATCATTATATAAAAGTGCACAAATATATATAGAGAGAGAGAGAACAACAAACTATGTTTTCTATAGAAGATAAAAGTGCATAAAATTAGAACAAATGAACAAATACACAAAACACTGAATTTATCATGGTTCAGCTTAAAATCCTACATCTGCACTATGAGCAGAGGTTATATTAATATGTCAAAATAGTATGTTTACAATGATACAACAACAACTTATAAATAAGCTTCCAATTAACATCGGAATCTCAACAGCTGTAATAAGGAGGGAAACATTTAGGAGGGAAGTGGTGATGACCGGTGGCCTTCAATTAACAATCTCCCCCCTGATGGCCAATAGATGCTGTCATTGATCAGTCATTCCTCTGCTCTGCCTGCTGATTTATTTCTTCTTTACGAGCCCAAGAGAAGTTCTTGCACTTGTGAACTTCTCTGTGGGAACAACTTTAATAAAGATATTTGTCTGATTAACCTTTGTGTCAGTTTTAACAACCTTCATCTTTCCTACTTTAACCATGTAACAAACAAAATGAGTGTGCACATCAATATGTTTAGAGCGACGCTGAGAGGAATGGTTATGAGCCATAAAGATGGCACTGTGACTATCACAAAATATAACATAATCGCTTTGTTTGTATTTCATTTCACTAAACAATCGTTGCAACCAAATCATTTCTCTTGCACCTTCAGAAAGAGCCAAGTACTCAGCTTCTGCAGAAGAAAGGGCAATAGAATGTTGCAGCCTTGAGGCCCAATTAATGGCTACTCCTGCAAACATGAAGACATAACCAGTAGTAGACCTCTATTTATCTAAATCTATAGCTAGATCAAAATCAGTAAATCCTCGCAGTTGAACATTGTTGACTCCAAAACATAAAGAAAAATTTTATGTTCCTTTTAGATACCTCAATATCCATTTAACCGCCTCCAAATGAATCTTCCTGGGATTGCTCATGAATCTAATCCCAACTCCCACCGCATGAGCAATGTCGACACGTGTTGAAACCATAGCATACATGATTATATCAACTGCTGATTTGTAAGGGATGTCCTCCATATATTCCATGTCATCTTGTGTTTTTGGACACACATCAGCTGATAAATGAAAATGTGGAGCGAGTGGACTATAAAGACTATGTGCATCAGCCATACCAAATCTCTCAATAATTTTTTCATTGTATTCTTTTTGAGACAAAGTGATCTCCTTATTCTTTCTATCTCAGTTGATTGTCATGCCAAGAATCTTCTTGGCTGCCCCTAAGTCTTTCATAGAAAATTTGTTTGCTAATTGAGTTTTCAGCTCACTAACAATTCTTGGACTTGTACCAGCTACTAACACATCATCAACATATAGTAAAAGAATAAAAAACTGGTCATTAGGAAGTCTCTTGTAGTAAACGCAAGGGTCTGATTCACATCTCACAAAATTGTGATCAAGCATAAATTTTTCAAATTTCAAGTACCATTGTCTTGGGGCTTGTTTGAGCCCATACGAACTCCGCTTCAATCTGCAATAAAGGCGCTCTTGTCCCTTCTTGACAAATCCTTGAGGCTGCTCCATGTACAACTCTTCATCAATGTCACCATGTAGAAATGAGGTCTTGACATCAAGCTACTCCAACTCAAGATCCCATGTCTCTACAAATCCCAATACTGCTCGGATTGTGGTCATCTTCACAACCGGAGAGAAAATCTCATTGAAGTCAACCCCTTTCTTCTGAGCATATCCTTTTACTACTAACCGAGCCTTGTAATGTTTACCACTGCTGTGCTCATGCTTCAACTGATACACCCATTTATTCTTGAGTGGCTTTCGATTTGGAGGTGGTGTGACCAATTCCAATGTTTTATTTTTATTGAGGGAATCCATTTCTTACTTCATAACAATCATCCATTTGATGTGATCGCTGCTCAGGCATGCCTCTTTATAACTTGCTGGTTTAACTTGCTCAAAAATTAAAATTTCAGGCTCCGCCTCTTCAGCGTATAACCGCTGATAATCTAAAAAATTTGCAGGCATCATCCTTTGCCTTGTAGATCTCCTCAGACTTGACTAAAGAATGCTCTATCCCTGGTTGTTGGATTCCTGATGATTTTGTTATGAACCTTCAAAATGATCATTAGTTTGATGATCTTGCTGTGAGCAATGCAAATCTTGTTGATTTGAAACATTTCTACCATGCGTCAGAGCCATATCTTCTAAAACTTGAGAGTTCCTGTTTGAATTCACAGACTATGAAAGGCTGTGCATGACTTCTCTATTTGGCGGTATTAGATTTGAGTAACCGCATGAAGGAAAATTTTTTTTCCTCAAATCCCCATATTGGATAGGAGCATCGGCACCATCACCACACACAGGCTGGAAGTTTTGTATTGCACGAGCCCCATAGGTATTGTTGTCATGAGGTAAAGACTACTGTTTGTTGCCCACGTGAATGTCTCTTCTCCCTTGTCATGAGACATGGTTTGGCTGCTATTTCCCTACCTCAAAGGCACAAAGTCTGCCATCGTGGATGGAATTATATCGAGTTGTGAGAAGAATTCACGGCTGGCCCAAATTTGCATCGCAGGTTGCGAATCATTCTCTCCAAACCTGCGAAGACTTTCCACATCATTGTGTGAATCAAAGCCAATTCCCCTGTTCTATCCTGTGGTTATTGGGATGTGTCTGCCGTCTCTAGAAATTACATGGTCTATTCTGCGATATACACTGTCAGATATATTGTTATACGCTGCATCCTTAGAGAACAATTGATGATTGCCAAGAGACTGTATATTAAAAGAGGAGCCTATGTCATTGCCCAAATCAGAAAATTGAGATGAAGAGGGAATTGGTGATAAAAAAGAGGTGGGTGAAGGTTGAGAATTGGCAACTATATTGCCTTGTGAGATGTGAGATGAACCATTTCCATTGTTAACAATATCGAATAAGGAAATGAATTCTTTTGAAGACTCATCTTGGTTTTTCAAACCTGAAAATGCCTTTTCATTAAAGACCGCATCTCTGCTTCTAATAACCCTTTTATCAATTGGATCCCAAAATATAAAGCTATATTGGTTTTCTCCATAAACAATGAAAATACATTTATGAGATTTTGCATCCAACTTCGTCCTCTTTTCTTTGGGTATATGAACAAAAGAATCACAACCAAAGACTCGTAAATGTGAGTTAGAAATTCTCTTCCCCAACCACTCTTCTTCTGGAATACCGAATTCCAATTGTGATGAAGGTGTCCAGTTGATCAAATAGACCACTGTGTTACATGCTTCTGCCCAAAACTCTTTGCCCAATCAAACATTAGAGAGCATTCATCTGGCTCTCTCTAGTATTGTCTAATTTAATCTCTTGGCTGCCCCATTTTCTTGAGGTGTGAAAGGGACGACTTTAATTTTGTGGATACCTTGATCTGCACAAAAGTTGTCAAACTCCGAGGAGCAAAACTCTCCTCCATTATATGTTTTGAGACACTTTATTTTGTGTCTGATTTGGTTCTCAACATGTGCTTTGAAAACTTTGAATTTTGAAAAAAATTCAGACTTCTTTGAAAGTATATAAACCTAGACTTTCCTAGTATGATCATCTAGAAAAGTAATAAAATAATTGGCTCCTCTGATCGAAGTTACCTTAGTGGGTCGAAAAACATCTAAGTGAATCAGCTCCAAAGGTGTGCCCTTCTTTTCATTACTAGTCTTCAAGAAGCTGACCTGCGTCTGCTTGCCATAAAGACAATGTTCGCAGAATTCTAAATCAATAGATTTTAGACTTGACAGTTGATCTCTTTTGAGCATAACATCAGCGCCATTCTTGCTAATGTGACCAAGCCTTTGATACCAAAGTGTTGAGTTGTTGTTCACAACTGATAAAGCAGCTCCAATTTCACCAATGTCTTTGAGAAGATATAGACTTACCACTCTTTCTCCTCTCCCAATAACTAAGGAACCTTTTGTTATTTTCCAAGTATCCTCAAAGAAAAAGGTGTGAAAACCTTGTGAGTAGAGTTGGCTGATAGAAATCTGATTTCTTCTTAATTGAGGAACATGATGTACCTCCTTCAATAGCCACTTACCTCCTCCTTCTAGAGGTAAGAAAACATCTACTTTGCCAGTAATTTCACATGCCTAATTGTCACCTAAATAAACTTTTCCAAACTCGCCTTCTTGGTAGTTTGTGAAAGAATCCAAAGAAAAGGTAGCATGGAAGGAAGCATCGGAGTCAAAGACCTAAGAATCTAATTTTGTGTCGGTTGTAGCTAGCACTAAAATCCCATCATTTTTATCATGGACTATGTTTTCTTCGCTTTCTAATACTTTGTCTTGTGCCTTCTTGTACTTTCTACAATCTTTCTTGACATGGCCGACTTTGCCACAAAACCAACAACCATTTTGTATACCTCTTGATTGTGATCTTCTTGCTGAATTAGACCTCTGATTATTATAATTATTTATGTCTTTATATTGGCTTCTTCCTCTATTCTCGGTGCTCACCATAGTGAGAGCATCACCGGATGAAGACTCATTATTCCTCCTTCTCAAATCATCAGAGAGAAGAGTAGATGAAACTTCATCAAAGACCAGCTTCTTGTTTGATGCCGAAGTGCTTACCATTGTTACAAGTCCATCCCAGCTATTAGGAAGAGAACACAATAATATAATTGCCTTGTTCTCATCATCTTGGGACATGCTAACAGAATTTGCTTGGCTGATCAAGGTATTGAATTCATTAAGGTGATTTGTCATGGCTTCGCCTTCCCTCATCTTAAGCTTGTATAACTTCTTCATGATGAAGACTTTGTTCGTAGCGGATGCCTGTGCATATGTCGAAGTCAATTTATCCGATACCTCCTTTGTTGTTTCTTTGTCTACAACGTTATACAAGACATTATTGCCTAATGCAAGGAAGATTTTCGCCTTGGCTTTTTCATCAAGCTTTTCCCAATCTTTGTCTTTCATGGAGGCTAGTTTCTTTTCTTTTCCATGAAGTGCAAGAGAAAGGTATTCCTTGATTAACAAAGACTTCATTTGAATCTTCCATATCCCATAGTTCTTCCCATAAAATTTCTGAAACTTTAAATCTTTCATTCTCAGAAAATTTATGACCAATTTCCAATCAGCTGTTCACCCAGCTCTGATACCAATTGTTGAAGATAAAAGTGCAAAAAATAAGAACAAATGAACAAATGCACAAAACACTGAATTTATCGGGGTTCAACTTAAAAGCCTACATCTACACTATGAGCAAGGGTTATTATTAATATGTCAAAACAATATGTTTACAATGATACAACAGCAGCTTATAAATAAGCTTCCAATTATCATCGGAATCTCAACATCCATAATAAGAAGGGAAACATTTAGGAGGGAATAGGTGATGACCGTTGGCCTTCAATTAACATTTTCTGCATGAAAAAAATAATATACAAAATATAAAACCAAAATACACATTTGATAAAACTTTTAGACTAAAAAAATCCTAAAAACTTCAATCGTCAAACACTAAAACCCTAATGTATTCTTTACAGTTTTCTTCTCCTCAATTCTATTAGAAAACAAATGTTTTGAGACAAGATTGGAACAAGAAGAAACAAAACGTAGGAGAAAAGTCAAAATAGCTCTAGATAATGATTGTGTCCATATACATACACTCTCCATATGAAATCTACAAAAGAGAATAAAATTAGAAACATGTACAATTTGAATTTCACTAATAGAAAAAAACCTTAAAAATATTTCACATGATACAAAACATAAATCATTACATATCATACACTAAAATGAATCATTATATAAAAGCGCATAAATATATATAGAGAGAGAAGAACAAACTATGCTTTCTGCCTGGAAAAAAAAATTATACAAAATGTAAAACCAAAATACACATCTGATAAAACTTTTAGATTAAAAATCCAAAAAACTTCAATCGTGAAACACTAAAACCCTAATGTGTTCTTTACATTTTCTTCTCCTCAATTCTATTAGAAAACAGATGTTCTGAGACAAGATTGGAATGAGGAGAAACAAAACGTAGAAGAAAAGTCAAAATGGCTCTGGATAGTGATTGTGTTCATATACATTTGGATCAAACTATGTCCTTAACCTCTTGTTTGAATCGAGAATTCATTTTATCAGACAGAAGCTTTCATGGACGATCTTTAACCTGGAGGAGCCATGGTCTTCTCCAAGTAGTACCACAAGCAAAGCTCATATAGCTCATCCATTAAAGGTTCTGTCTGATAAAATTAATTTCAATATGGCGTTGTAGAACTGGATTAAAACAAACGTAGTCTAACAGCGCCATCTGCAAGGCCGTTCCCAGGTGCCGACAACTATCAAGCCAATTCAGGCTCCTCTAATTCCCCTATTCTCCAAGGCTGGCAATGATTATTTATGTTCAACGTGATCAGATTTCTACAATTAATTAGAATGCAAAATATTAGCTTCAGATTTCGATTGTCCAATCATACTCGACTATGATCCATCATAAGAATGTGATCCATTAAGAATGATCAGAATTGAAAGAGAGTACAAGAGAAGTGAAAAATATCTGATAATAAATCAAGGAGTGTTACTCCTACACAATTGAAATCAGAAGCTTATATTTCACAATATAATTGTCGTTGGTGGGATTCTTTATATAGATCTCTGGCTGATGGCAGAGGTTAATTGAAATTGCGGAGCAACTGCCTGGTGTCTGTTCCGTGTCGTGTACGACACACATTTGTTGCTGCCTCTTCCCACACGCTATGATACTTGACTGTTACAGAGACTGACTATGACCTATTCATCTCTATAAGCTGGACGGAACATGAATGTAACTGGGATTTCCTTCCTACTCATCATTATTAGCTGGCGTAACGAGCACGCAATCTGTTCTCCATCCATTGGCTTAGGCCACGTGAATTCCTTATACTTTTCTTTTCTTATTGTTATTTTAATTTTTATTGAAATTTTATTGGATTTCAGTCACTGCCACAGTCAATAGTCAATACGTATGTAGCTTCGTTTGTAGCATAATAGATCTCTCCTTCAAAGAGTAGAGGGTAGTCCCATATTATTGTCACCATATGTAGACCCAAAAACATATGACTAATATAGTGGACTATAAAAGGACCTTTCCTTTCCTTTGTCATTAGTAATTATCTCTTAAGTAATAGTATTAAGGAAAATCTAACTAGAATTAATAATTTATTTTTCTATTGATTGAAAGATTTTAAATTATTAATTTTTAAATCAATTTTTAAATATTAATATCTAATATTAATAATTTAATAATTTTAAAAATTAATTTTCATAAATGTGATTAGTTAAAATCATATAGGTGTTATAGAAGCAGATTTTTAAGATTTGTAAAATATGGATAATTTGTTTTTGCATTTTAAAGATCTTTTTAAAGAAGAAATTTTACTACAAAGAAAATTAAACATGGTTACTTCATTGCCAAGCATCTTTTAAAAGGGTGTTAATAAAAATTTAAGATAAATGATATAATTAATGAAACTTGAATTAAATGAATGTGTCTACATAAAATATAACATACATTACCTTATGTACATTACCTTATGTTTTGTATTTTTTTAGGGATCATGGTATGGAAACCAAAGACTTAGGGTAACTTAGTTTTCCCAAAAAAAAATTCTCATCATTTATACAGCTAACATGATTTTAAATAACCAAATGTCTAATGCATTCACATGATATTGAGATGTGGAACAAGCAAACTTCGAATTGATAGTCATTCAATTCTTTAAACATACTTTCAAATTGTTTTAACCCATAACATTCATTGAGACCTAAATTTTGAAGTCACCAACAAATCTATGAGATTTTCTCTTGTACTTTTTAATGTGCATGACAATAAAGCGTAGAGAACATATATGAGGCAAGGAAATCTTAGAAAAGATTGAAGAAATTCACTAAATCTTAAATGTTCAAGATTCCAAGCAATGATTATTCAAAAGGAAAAATGAGTAGTACATTTCTCTCATTTATTTTCTCCTATACTTTATTGGAATGGTCAAAAGTTGTATTATTTCAAAAATGATGTTTTTTTTGAAAAAAAAACTATTATTTAAGATATCTTAATGTGCATAGATGATCCTTCAATATGTTATCTTAATTTCAATTGTTTTATATGATTCAATAGCTAATCATGTTTACAATGGAATTAATTTAAATGATAACCTTGACTAATTAATGAAATTTGCATGGAAATGTTTGATGTAAGTTGTTATAGTTATTTTGACCTTCAATTAATTTTTGGAAGCAATAGTTTTCTTTCTTAAAAGTTTGTGTGTGTGGAAAATTTTAATGGTGTTTGTGTAATAGGTGGGAGTTATTTTAGACTAAGTTTTCTTGTAGGATTAAGCTAAAATGATAAAAATTACATGGATTATTGGTGAAGAATGAGAGATGTTACTCTTAAATTTACTTAACTATGGAAGAAAGAAAGATCAAATATCATTTATCCAATGAAATTTGAAATAGATGAAACCCAACAAAATATTACAACCCAAAATTGCACTAACTTATATTGATTTTTTTCCAAATAAAGCCCTTCATTTATTTCATGAATAAATATTATCTCTACATATGATTACTCTATCTAATATTATATAAACAGTTACATACATTTAAATAATTTATATTAAACTAAGGAGTTTCTTGTTAAAACAAATTTAATTAAAGGGATTGGACCACGTACATGGTTAGGATATCTCGCAACACCCTAATTCCCTAATTTAGGATAATTACTACTTCTATTGTTCCTCTTTTGTCTCTCCAATCAATATAATTACTACTGTGTCGATAATAGGGATGCCCTTTTTTCCCTTTTGCTTATGAAACTTGCTTGTTTTTATTATCTATTTCTGCTTTTTTATCAGGAATTTCGAAGGGCATTGACTCGGATGTGCTGGCTCTGGAATTTTCAAGAACATGCTTGCTCCCTATCACAATTCGTATCCACAGATATTACATTCAAAATTTGCATTGGATATTTCCTCTTTTTCTTTGTTTTCCATTTAATTTTCTTGAATTATCTTCTCTTGTTTGTGGGATTGAATGTCGTGTGGATTCTGAGTTTTTAATTACACCTCACTAATGATGTGGCCTTTGAGTCAGAATGGTTTTCATCCCCATTTTCTTTCACTCATAGTTTTCGTCTCCAAAATCACATCCTGAACATTCCCATTACCGTTCATGGGTTGATGTAAGCACTGAAAGAAAATTATTTGACAAGATGTGCCCAGAAAATTTGGTCTCTGTGAAACCCATATTGTAGGATATCCACAAAAACCATTATTGAACTCCAAACCCTTTAGCAACGTCCTTGCTACCTATGCTTAAATGCGAAAATGGAATGGGGTTTCGACATTCACCACGGGACAATGGAGTGCTCTCTTTCGCCCTTCCTAGATACCGAGCTTGCTATTGCTATCCCCCAAGGTTTTGTTAGCAGGTTGTTCCTCTCCCATAGGGTTGAGACAACTTTGGCTTCCTCTGCCTGAGAGCAATTTCAGGCCAAGTGCATCTATTCTAGTTGGGTGCCTTTCAGAGTTCATTTATTGAAAAGAGAGTCGTATGAATCGAGTCTATGTATTATATAATGTAAGAAATACTTATAACCAACTTCCTTCCCTGGTCCATTCATTTTTTTTTACTACTAGAATGTAACAATGGAAAAAGAAAAATATTGGACTTATTGTAGGTATACCATCTAATGTTTTTTTCCATTCATCATAAGCATCTGTAGTAATGGTGTCCTAATATGATTGAGATGCTAAATTATGGCACCTAGGAGGGGTTTATATCATAGTTAAAATTTTCTTTTTCTCCAAGGGAATTGGGGAGCTAAGAAGCATCTTCGTGGTGTTGTTGACGTTGTTAATATTCTACTCCTGCCATTGTAAATGTTGTTCACATGATGAAGACAGAGATTGAATGTATTTTCTTCCCTAACCATCATATCAACCTGTATTATACTCTTTAAAGTTTTAACTTAATTTTTATTTAAAATACTTAAGTTAGAATTCAGAAGTTTGCATCAAGTTACGAACCAATGTCAAAAATAGTTTTCTGAGGGACAAAATCTCTTAAATTACAGAAGAGATATATTGAAGGTTTTAGAGGAAGGACTCACATGAGAATCCAAAAACAATGTGAGGCAACTGTGCAACATTTTTTCCTTTTAATTCTCTAGAAAGATTTTTTTTAATGTTAGATTTCAAAAATATTATGAGAATATATAAATGTGAATTACATTATTTTATAATTATAATAATAAATATTTTTGAGTTGATAAGTATGAAGTTTTCAGTCTTATAGTTAGCTAATGTGTATTGTTTTTCTAACATTTAATTTAATCTTGAATTGTCATTTCGGTGATAGGTCTATTTTACAATTATTTTTTTTAATCTCATAATTATTAAAAATAGTTTTAAGTAAATTTTAAAAAGAAATTATAATTAATATAAATATTTTATTTTATAAATTTTATTGTTTTATTGCTATCTATGAAGAACTATTCTTCATTGTAATGTAATTATTTTTTTATACATTTATTTAATAAAAAAATTTGTTTTAGATAGAATTTATAAATTAAAATTTATGGTGAATTTTGTATATTTATGTCAATCTATATTTAACTTTGAACTATTTTTAAAGATATTGTGTAATACAAATATATAATGAATTACATAGTGAAAAATAGTACATTGTGTGTGAATTTGCATTGAAATAAAAATGCATTTCTTATATTTAGTTATTGTTTGTTCTATTTATTATTTATTATTTGTTTGGTTTGGTCTTGTTATGATAAAAGTATATTTAAATTGACAAGTGATGGGTACTATTTGATGGAATCCTAAACCCTAAACCACAATCCTAACCCTAACCATAAGAATGATGTAAACCCTAACTCCAATGATAATCTTAATCCTCAACTCAAAATGTGAATTACTTAGCATGGACAGAGGGCTGGGTAACCAATAGGAATGATCAATATGATCCAATTCTCCCCCACTTCTAAAATTGCCACACAAAGGAAGGTGTTCCTGATTGCTTAATGTTTCTTATCTTCTTTTGAGTAATTAATAATGTAAGGAAAGATTTAATTTGTATTACTTCTTGTTTTAGTGTTCCTGATTGCTTAATGTTTCTTATCTTCTTTTGAGTAATTAATAATGTAAGGAAAGATTTAATTTGTATTACTTCTTGTTTTATCAATTCAACATAGCATATGAATTGTAATTTGTCTATTCTTCTTCTACTTTATTCCTACGCTTACCCTCTTTATCTCCTATTTCTAATTGCAACTCTCTTGTACTACTACTTTTGTCTTACAAGCAGCTAGATATCTGTCTTTCTTTTGTCCCTGTCTATCCTTCTATTGCTCCTACTGTAAATTTGATTATATTCTTATTCCTTTCTCTTAACTTATTTGTCTCCTATTTCTTATTGCAACTATCTTGTACTGCTACTTTTGTCTTACAAGTAGCTAGATATCTGTCTTTCTTTTGTCTATCCTTCTATTGCTCCTACTGCAAATTTGATTATATTCTTAGATTTTTTTAATGGATTGGACGAGTGCCTTCTTCTCCCTTAGGCAATGAGTCAACCCTCTTCCGACCCTACATATAACTTTGAAAGACAATTTTTAAACTCCCTCCTCACAAGTCCGTCAATTATCTAACCTCAATGTCGCAATTATATGTCTTCAATTATAGTTAGTCTTAGATTAACCCCTGATGAAAATATATTACAATGTCATCCTTATGTCTCCCGGTCCAAATTTTCCTTTTCATTTGAGCCACTCTTCCATTCCATTCATCCATATATGTATAGATGTGCATGTTTTATATTTGGTAATCTAATTTCATCTGGTTCACAAAGCGTTGAAAGATTGATATTGGATGGGGTACTACATATTAATCCGCTTACTAGTCACTTGAATTCTTCCACTCCTCAATGTAACGGTCAAACCATCTTTGCTGGAGCTTCTAGCAGTATCTTTTCATCAACTTCCATAGCCAAAACAAAATAGAGCTTCTGTGGCCTTTTATTGTCCCTAAATGTATTTATACATATATAATAATTCCTCTTTTCAATACCAGCCTGAGGAAAATTTTATATTTTGTTTTTTATAAGCTTCACATCATGTTCTAAACTCTTTATGTACGAAGGGATTGCACCATCTGGCAAATTAGGGAACTCAATTTCAATCCAGTTGTTTACACTTTCTGTATATATTAGAATCACGACTTTCGCAGCCACGTTGTCTGATCAAAATCCCTCATGCTCTGATGGATTTCCATATTCACTGCCAAAGCTTCAATTTTGGTCTGTACAAATGTGTCAATATGCATCTGCTTTGACAGAAACAAAATTAGGGCATGCCAATATTATTTCGACGAGACTTAGCTTTCAATGGAATTTTTAAAGGATAAGTAGATTGGTTAGGCCCCGTTTGTTTGCAGGAATTGGAAGTGACACTTCCCGGTTTTGGGAGTGACACTTCTCGTTTTTGCAAATCCGCTGTTTGTTTCTCTAAATTGCAATTCTGGATTTGTCAAGTAAAACCAGGTTTAGACACCAAAATGAGTGGCATCATCTTCCTACTAATAGATGGAATTAGAAATCATACCCTGGTTTTGATATAATAAGGTTTTGAGTCAAATTCCTATTCCCCAAGATGCAAAACCAGGATTTCAAAACTTGGTTTTGTGATAATAAGGTTTTCACTCAATTCCAATTCCTGCAAACAAACGGGTTAGTTACATCCATAACCACGTTTTTCGATAGTTCTTCTATGATACTTCATCGATGCCACGGTCTTAAGAAATTTTGTTCATAAAAACTATTCAATGGGGTCCCACCATATAAGCGCTCTTGTTGAAAATGATTTTGATTTTACTTCCTATTTTTATTGTTCTCCACATAAAGCCTAGCCACCAAATGCTTTACTTGATATTTATAAAAACCTTTTAATGATTTTTATCTTTATGAATTTAAATCAAAAACTGATTTAAACCAGTTCGCCTTTTGTTCCAGATTTATATTTTCGTACCTTAAGTATTGGAAAAATTAAAATTAGCCTCTTCACTTGTTGTGTAAATAATTATAGAATAATATTTTTTATAAATGTTTTTGTTCATTTAGTGGAGTATATAAGCTTTCTCGAAATATTTGTTTGGATTGCAAAGTTTAAAAATGACATATACTTTCATAAATGATTATATTATACTATATGCTTTCATATGGGTGTCTTATATGCATTGTTTTTTTGGAAATATTTGTTTACTAGTGTAAATTTTTAAAATGACATATTTTAAATTTTAAAATAACATACTTTCA
Source organism: Thuja plicata (assembly GCA_018584345.1). NCBI lineage: Eukaryota > Viridiplantae > Streptophyta > Pinopsida > Cupressales > Cupressaceae > Thuja > Thuja plicata. The sequence goes on from MU223463.1 coordinate 3,923,453, forward strand.
TAAAATAATTATATTATACTATATAATTTTATATTTATATTTAAAATATTATATTTATATCATTTCATAATAAATTTATATATTATTTTATGTTATATTATATTTATATTAATTTTATATTCTATTATATTATAATTGATTTACATTTATATATTATTCAATGTTATTTATATATAATATTAAATACTATATATAATTATTTATATTTATATTATTTTATGGTATATATTATATATTTATATTAAATTATATTTATTATAACATAATTATATTATATCAATATTAAACTAATTACTCTAATAAGACTAAAATTTGTTTAAACAACATTGCTAACATTGATGGAGAGCCAGTTAATCTAGAGGTGGACTTAAGTGGCTCGGGTCGCCGGAGGTCAAATAGAATTGCCAAGGAACAGTGTAAAACTAGGTTGTTGGAAACGGCCTCTAAAGAGCTTTCCCTGTCTGAAAATGAATCCCACTCCACTAAGTCTAAGAAAGGTTCCTCGGATGGCTATATGACTCCCCCTAGGACTAGTAACACTCCTCCACCCAACCTCCAGCAAACCATGGAAACCCCCAATAACCCTACCCCGCCCCAGAGTCCTCCTCAGGATCCTCAGGATAAGCCCCATACCGCGGCCATGGAGGACAAAAACAAATTTAAAGGCACCCTCAAAAAGAGGTTCTCAAATTTGGACAAGGATATTGCGGAAATTAAGAAGAATATGTAGGTTCTGATGGACCATTGCATGAGGACCAACAAATTTGCCATGAAGGTCATGCATGCTTTTGCTACGACCCTCTGTCATGTGCAAGAAAAGCTGGCAGGAGGCAAGTTGGACGTGGACAAGGACAACAAAGATTTGTTCCTGTTTCTATAAGAGGAGTGGGCTAGGACCCTGCTGTCTAAACAGCTAAGTGGGAAGAACTAATCTCTGGTGTCCATGTGTTGGTTAATTTTGGCTGGGCTTGAGCCTCAAATCCCCTTTTTTGCGGTTTGGGATAATGGTAGTCTTTATATTTTTTTGTGTAGCCCTACGTGGCTTATAATTGATACTTTTCATGCTACTGTTCGTCTTAAGTACTCTAGTTTAATTCTGTTGATTAGAACTATGATTTATATTTTTGATAGGGGCAGAGTTAGATTTGGTGATTATGTTGTTAAAATGTTCTATCTGCTTTGACTAGTTCTATTAATATGTTGTTAATGTGCTACTAGTCCTCTGTTCCACGGGCCAGCACCTTTTTGCTACTTTATCTATCAAAAACATTGCTAACATTTTGGCAGGGCTGCTCTACGGCCTTGTTATAAATATTTTTGCTCACTTAGTGGAGTATCCTTTCATCACACCATATAATAATTTCACCAAGCTTAATAAATTTACACCTGGAATTGTTTAGAAAACTGACCAAACCTCTTCATAAACTTCTAAAAATTGGTATGCTCATAAATTGTTTATTGAAGACCTTTTAATTTGTCAAAAATGACCAAATCTTTTCATAAACTTCTGAAATATCTTTTGTCAAAATGAACTTTTAATTTGTTAAAAAATTAACTGATAACTTCTGAAAATTGCATTTTCTTTTGATCTTGAAAATATGTTATATTGATTGACGAAGTTCTGTAAATCTGCCCAGGAATACATTCTTATATAAAGAATCACAAAAACCAATATGTTTGACACCATATTTATTCACCTAGGAAATATAAAATTTCAAAGTAGACCTCTTACCAACTTTGTCACCACGTAAATAGAAGATCTTCATAAAGAGCAATTAGTTCCTACCTTAGAAAAATATCAGACAGATCCATGAAGCACTAAGGATTTGTACAAGGGTTCCCTATAATAAATACAATTGCATGGATAAGTTGGTTTGGTATAGGGATGATCTAGATATGGAATATTAATTTATACAAGAGGACACTCTGATAATAAATAAAAATTCACTGTGTATGTAATAAGCTGAATAATCTATGACTTATTGGGCTCAGGAAAAATATCAAATGAGGTCATGAGGTTTTGCAAATGAGCATAGGGCTTCATCATGATAAGGAAAATAGTAGGAAATAATGGAATTTACAAGAAATATCATAATCATTGAAGTATTCAGTTTCAAAAATGGCTACTTGTTACATGTAGATTGCAAAAATTTTGTACACCCTAGAAATTTACCATTTGAAAGATAAATGGAATTTGGGTCTAGTGGCTAAAGATGAATATGTACACATATTTATAAGTGGAAAAAGAGATTTCATGGATAGCTCACTTGTTAGGCATGGAATTTAAGAGGTCAATTTTAGGGTTTATTCATTATATGGAACTCTAAATTTTGTAGTAATTTAGAGCTTCAAGAGTGACTCTTTGTCTAGACCATATGCCTTATTATAATTTTTCCAGTTACTTCTTTATGCAAAGATCAAATGGGATCTAAAATTTACGACTTCAGGCCACCAAAGTGAAAATCTATCTTTCCTTGATCAAATATTTTATTCTCATCATGCAACACAGCTAGAAGTACCATTGATTGATATCTTCTTGTGATTTATTAGTCTCATTTGATTATCCCTTATTTCAACCTCGAGATGAAAATATTCATCATGGGGTAATTTATGTTTACTCACCATGATATCTTCAACATGATGTCTCTTGTTATTAGCTTTATATTCCTACTTGAACTTTGAGTAAATCTCTCTTGGATTATAGTCCATACTATAATGTATACCACAATTTTTTATTGTTGTTTTCATCCCACGACATTTTAGACCTTTATAAATCCTTTTCTTGTAAAAATATATCTTCTAAAATAATTTTATTTTTCCAAGTGCACCTGAGCTTACTTTTGAATAATTAGTATGCCCTATGTCAATCAGTAAGAAATGCAGAGATGACATCTTTATAATTAAGGCATGGTTCTATAACAACTCAGGGCTACACATGCAATGATGATCTCCCACCTTTGACATCTCAAAAGATGTCGTAAAGTTTATCCCAATGTGGATCTCTTTAGACAACCTTCCGGTGGAGTACAAAGACATAGAGACTCTGCATATCATTGCTAACAAGTTGGGTATCTTCCTGAAGCATCGGCAAAGGCAGGAATCGGCTTCAACTCTTCTATGTCTACTCATGAATCTCTCCAAATAACTCCCAAGATCGCTGAAGATTATCTCAAAATTTGGGACTTGGAAACAAACCATTATGTATGAAATTTAACAGAGTCTTCCAGAAGGATCACAAGGTTTATCCTCAAAAATGGAAGTTGCCTTGCCAGACAAAGACCCTTATGTAAACACTTATCAAGGAAATATGGAGGAGAGAAACATATATATTCTCACATAGTAGAAGGCATCTTTGGTCCTTTTCCCTAAGGTAGGATCTTTGGATATCCTGGTTATTTCAATGATTGTTGTAAATGATGATAACCATATAGCAATCATGAAAATATTCCTTTAGTTTTTTTACTGGAAAATTATGGGCTCAATATATCAAGGAATCAAACCAAAATCTCTTTTATGGTTTCCTCCCATAACCTTGTGTCACAACAAATTAGGAAATCCAAAATAGGACAAGATCGTTAAACCTTGGAAACTTAGGTAAGAATAGGAACTTAAGAATTCCATTCAAAATGGTGGTATTTACATTTCAACTACCCTCATTATATTCATATCAGAAAGTGCCGAAGACTCCCATTTCCTTTCCATAGGCATATCACAATCTTCACACTCAAATCTCTAGATTTAATCTAAAGATTGCAGAACAATTATTGACTCAATGGTTCAGAGAAGTACAAGCAGAGATGATGTCTCAGTTGGCAGATCAGGTCATGGAAGAAGAAATTATTTTGGATGGGAAAGTAGGGACCCAAGAGGGAATCACGACATGGGAGAACATCATTTCTCTCAAAAATATCTCTCCTAAAAGAAAACCAACCTAGAATGTGGATACTGCCCAAGAAGATGATATTTTGCAAACCAAAATCAGAGACTTATGGAATATTGCAAAGATAGAGGTGACATCTGGCTACATGGATAAAATTCAAATGACTCAACATGTGAGAACTCAGGTATCTCCATCCATATTGAAGACTAACAAATGTAATTTTGAGTCTTCCAATAATAGCTTGGGCACCAAGAATTCCTTAAGACTTAGGGCCAAAGAGTTAAAACAGGTCAGGAATGAACTAGAAGATTTACTCAAAAAGCCCATAACTAGGAGTAGAATTAGAGGGGGGATCATTCCTTTAAAACTAGTTGGAAAAAGCCACCACACCCAGAGATTTGATGTAGATTGGGTGAGGGAGACTTCAACAGAAACTCAATATAATTAGTCTCCCTTTTCTCAAAGAATTTAGGCAGTTTATGAACTCTTTGGCGAATCAAAACAAAGTTTCAGGCGAATTGGGAATAATTCAATTTCATTTGTAGAAAGGCCTCTAGAAGCAGATTACGTTGAGGATGAAGAAAGATGGAGCAACATAGAAGGTCTAGATAGTTTACTATAAAGATAATTCTCCAGAGATTACACATGTTGTCTTCCCGATGGTAAAGAAATCAGAGGAATACCTTTCTAGAGATCACATTCCTCCTCCTCCTCCTTGCAGTTTAGGCATTCAAAAGTCACTTAATAATAGACCTCTTCTCGACTATGGTATGGTTAAGATGAACATAAAAGGAAGGAAATCTATGGCTACACTAAGATCGGAGAATGGTGAGGATCATGATCAATATAAAATCACAGCCTACTTAAATGTAGGGAAGGGGAAGATCCTTCCCGAGTCACAAACAAGGTCCTATCATGAAATGTTAGGGCCTTAATGCTCTTAACAAGCACCGAATAGTGAAACATTGCATACTGATGGCTAAACCAGATTTAGTACTTTTACAGGAAACAAAAATGGGCATAGATCAAATCTCCACCTTCTCCAAAATCCTTGGATATTGGTCTGCTGAGCTGTTCAATGCACTAGGTTCTTCTGGAGGTATTGCCATTTTATGGAACCCAAGGCATATTAATTTTACAAGTCAGGAAAAGAACTCAAATTAGATAGGAGGTGAAGTCAGAATTTTGGCCTCCAACTTACAATTCTACATTATAAATGTGTATGGCCCAAATCGTAGAAGGAGGAAACTGGAAGTCTGGTCATAATTGAGTGATCATTTTCATGCTCATAAAAATGAAAAAATTCATATAGGGGGAGATTTTAATGTCATTTCTCATTCCTCAGAAAAATTGGGAGGCTCACAAAAGAAATCAGAATCACAATCCAATTTTAAAGACTGGCTCCAATGAGAATCTCTGCTGGAAATAGAATTGGATAATGGAAAGTTCACCTGGACTAACAAAAGGCTGGGTCCCAGCAACATAGTAGAGAAATTAGAAAGATTCTTTTTCAAAGGGGATCTCTCTCTTTTCCATTTGATCTCAAAGCTTCCATCTCCCCAACCTTAGGTTCTGATCATTTTTCTATCCAATTGGAATTTCTCAGGGAAAATAAACCTCAGCATTGTCTGTTCAATTTTGAAAACATCTGGCATAAGGATGGAAATTTCTTGAATTTAGTAAATGATTGGTGGGCGGAATGCAAGCCAAAAGGATCAAAATTATTCTGCTTTGTATCAAAACTTGAATACATCAAACAAAACTTTTTCATACAGAACATAACACATTTTAATAATACCTTTGACTCAAAAGAATAGGTGGAGAAGAAGCTTAAGGATTTGAATGAGAATATCATACTGTTAGGGATGGATAAGGAAAGATATGATCTAGAAAAAGAGCTTCTATGAGAACAGGAAGAAATTCTAGCTAAGGAAGAAACTTTTTGTAAATAAAAATCCAAAGAGAGCTAGTTAGAAGCAGGAGACAAAAATATAGAGTCAGTCAATATAGAGTTATGTTAGTCGGTCATAGTTACCGAGTACCTAGAATGAGTTAGACACTAAGCATAAAGTGAAATCAGTTACTTAGTTGCAAAGCATGTTTACGGAGTATATGATATTTAATGTAAGTGTTGATAAGATCAAATTTAATATAAAGATGTGATGATCTAGACGTTGATAAGGATAAAGGAAGTTTATTAGAAGATCTAAGAATATGAAAATTCAATGAGAATACCTAAGGCAAAGATTAAGCAGTTAAACCTGATTGTTTGAGTTCTAAGAAAAATTTCAAGTTACAAGGTAAAAGTGAGTGGTTAACCGAGCTGATATTTATGAAGAAGTTGATAGAATGACGAAGCGCAATTGAAGGAAAACCTAATCAAGGAGATTAAGAGGAAAAAGGTTTTCTATATAAGGATTGAAGAAATAATGAGTTACAAATTCTAGCCAGTTGAATTGAGATGAAGAAGAAGTCAAAGAATAGAGTTGTCGAGCAGAGAAGAGAAGCAAAAAGTGCCAAGTATATAGTCTAGAGTAGAGACAAATGGAGTACATGTGATGTTAGTATTTATTTGAGCATAAAGGATCTGACCCAAGAAAATGTACTTTCTATATGTATAGATTGAATTTTATACTATTACTATTAGCATTGTAATAGATAAAATATTTTAACTAAGTGGATTTAACAATCTTATTTGTAAATCCTAGAAGTAGGCGACATTATGTCATAGTGTTTAAAGAACTCTAACAAGGTCACTCCTAACAGGGCGAACATCTTAATAGATCTGAGGTAAATCCCCTAACATGGTAACATATAAAAAAATATGTTTGTAATGTTTAACATGATATCATTTTAATCGAGTCTATTTTCGAAGGGTACATTTTTATTGTGGGTCACAATTCCCACAGATTTTTTTTCCCTTATTGGTCTCCTAGTTAAATCCAGTGTTACATGTGTTTGAATGATTGTTATATCTTTCTGAGATGAGTTATTGTTTATGATCTAAATTATTTGGTGAGTCAGTTATTATTGTATTCAGTTCTACTGACTGAATCAGTGTGCTAAGTTTTAAGTATTAAAGTTTGATTTTGTCTGATTCACCCCTCCTCTCAGTGGACAAATAGCATGGAGCTTGGAACATAAGGGCCCAGAATAGATTTAGAGGATAGGGGATGAGAACAATTGAGTTTAGAAGTGTAGGGGTTTTAAACTTAAAAGGTATGGAAGGTATACCAGTGACTTGAGCATGTTCTTTGTATCCAAGGCCATATGAACGTACATGTGCCCTTATTTATATAGGCTCCAATATGCCTTGTTTGTGAAGGCCTAAACCTTTGCCTTGATAATTCATTTGTTCACAAATTCTATTTCCAATGGGATACCTTTTATTTTTAAAATACGATACGAGTCCAGGTGAATGGGGATGGGAGGTGGAAGGAAAAATTAGTATTTGGAGGAAACCATGAGAGATGAAGGTGGAGGAACAAAACTTATATATATGAGGTTTATGGATGGATTGGATAGATGTGATACGATTTTTTGGAGGATTAGGATCATATGGAGGGTTAGGCTCTTGAGGGGGACTGGATGGGATAATAGGATACTGGAATAGATTGGGATCATGAAATGAAGTTGAAGGGTTACTTTGATCTTGACTTTAGGGAGGATAATGTGGTGGAGTGGAGCGGATGATGAGATCTTGGGATAGAGGGTTATCATACAATAAAGTGGAGGTGATGGAATTATGAGATAGAGTAATTTGATCTTGACATGGAGAAGGATTAGTGGATGGAACGCAAGGGATATCTTAATGAAGTGGAGGGATGTGTTAATCTTGAGATGGAATGGGATCATTGAATAGGCTAGGGGGTATACTTTTCTCTTGGAATAGAATGAAATTATGAGATGGAATGATTTTATATTGACATTAAGGGGAATAATTAATCAATGGGATACAAGGGATGTCTTGATCTTGATTAGGAATGGGATCATGAGTTGGACTAATAAAGGAAAGGGGATCTTAGTTGGGAAGGCTAATATCTTCATCTAGAAAGGTGTCAAAAGATGGAGAGGGGTCATAAGATGGGGGTATGCTTAAATCTCAAGGAGGAGAGGAATCCATGTTTGCATTATTTGGAACATGGTCTTGATGTTTTATGACTTGTGGGGATGGTGTTATGGGTGGAGTGGAAGCTTTTATTGGGTAAAATGGAGAGATAAAAGATACTAGACTACGGTAGCTGGACAGATGGATGAAGCATGAGGCTTAGGAGATGGGGATATATTTTGGTTCAAGGGAGATGTATGAATTTTCTTGGGACATGGGTTAATTACTTCAGGGGATTGGATGACTTCACTTGGATTTTAGGGTTGATACTTCTTTTGTATTTCATTGATCCAATCACTAAGTAATTTTGGGGAACTGAGGATAATAGAGACTTAAAAGGATTAGGATTGTATGGGGGTATAGGATTAGATGGAAGATATGGAGTAGATAGGGGATTAGGATTATGAATTTGGGAAAAAGAGGAAAGAGATATGTTTTTGGATGGAAATATTTTCTTATTCTTGTTAATGATAATGCTTTGGAGTTCATTGACCTCTTAGGCATGGTGATCATATGTAGAAGAAGGATAGTGAGATGGATTTCCCTTGTCAAAGGCGGAAGAAGGATAAGAAATATGAGATAAAGTAAAGTTGGATTGAGGAAGAAGATATGGATGATTAGGAGACATGTGATAGGTTGGTTGGATTGAAGGGGAAGGATTGGAATATTACATTTGAAGGTCATTGACCACTTTATGAATCCAATCTCTATTTGTGATGTTTGAAATGAGGTTTTGGAATTAGATTAGAATATGAGGTGGATGAAGATGTAGATTAAAAATGGATTAAGTGAAATACTTGATGATGGATGAAATATGAACTTAGGACTAGGAGTAGGTTTGGATTTCTGATCGATTAGGATGATCATTTGATTGATAAAAGGATTGATTGATTGATATATTGGACATGTGATTGATTGACTGGTTCAGTGGATGGTTTGATTGTTAGGATTAGGCAACATAGTCTCAAGATTAGATTTGATAAGGATTAATTATGAATTTTTAAGATAAAACTTAGTGAAATAGGATCAAATGAGGTGCAAACAATAAGGATTAATAGTGATGATATTTTCCTACTAAAAGATAGACTTATGATCTTGAGAAATATGAGATTGGATTAACCACTCAAGATGGACTAATGTTCTCAAGTGACAAGATTAATTTGTTTTCTACTGATAAGGATCCTTCTAACACTTTATAAATCTTTCTACCTTAGATTTGAGATGAAAATCTTGTGATGGTATGAAAGATAAGGAATGATATTAATTGATGAAGTTGAATGTAGATGATGGTGCTCAAAGTTACCAAGATTAGGAAAAATGAAATGAAAAGATGTGAGACTAGAAGGATGAAAGAAAATGGTGGTTGAACAAGTAATAGGATGATCACTTTGAGAAATTATAGCATATTGAAGATGGATAATCTTTGTAAAAATTCAGAACTCACTAGTTTTACGCAGAGACACCTATCTTAAGGTGGAGACTATTGGAATTTTTTTCTATTAGAGGTGTTGAAATTCATGTTTTTCATTGATGTAAACATATTTTTAATTTTATTTCTTCTGAAGTCTCACATGACTGGTTATCACTAGTACTTGAAAGAGTAACAGAAGTATACGAACACTATACAGGATTGTAGAGCATGCAAGCATGGATATGTATATAGGGATATGAAAGGATCTTATATCTAAGGTCATTTGGCTTGATCTTAGTATTGGAATCGGTTATATTCATTTTGGTGAAGACTGGGTATAGAACAATAATAATGGACTATGACAAAGTTGGTCTCTGTATTTTGGAGAAAACTTGGATGTGAGAATGAGTTGTGGTTTGTGAGCTTAAGGCATGGTAGAAGACATGTTGAAGGATGTTACTTGTGTTTATTGGATCATTGAGTTCTTGGTGATGTTAGCTAAGGTGTATGATCTTGTGAATATCTATTTGTGGTTGACTAGAGGAATGTAACATGTTTAGAGGATGGCAAGCCTAGATTATGGATCTTGGAGTATAATTGATGACTTGTATTCCATGATTACTTGTGTAAGATACAATGTGTATCTAAGAAAGGGTCTATTTAATTGTTTGTTCATTAGGGAAACATGTCGACCTAATTGATTATTGTAATCTTGTATAAAGGAGTGTTGCTTCTTGATGAGATAGTATAGAAGTATAATATGGAAGCTAAAAGCTTGTGATTGTGAATTTTACTGGATGTAGAATAGAGATAGTTATTGTAACTAAATTCATTGGAAATTTTCAATAAAATGAAGTTTTTATAAGTTAGTTCATTGGTTATTGTATACTTCTCTATATGTACTTTAGATAGTGAGTCCTGAAGGTGTATTTAACCTTCTCATTTGGGAAGTGAGCCTTGGTAGTGAGCCTCTTATTTCTCTTGACTCCTAATAGGGTCTATCGTTTAATAGGGACTATGTAGTGTATGTAATATTCAACTCCTAAGAGGGATAAGTTCCTAACACGAATACAATACTTTCAGTGCATTATTTGTCGGTGCTAATTTCCACCAGGTTGTTTCCCTTAACAAGGTTTCCTCAAATTTTTTTTTTTTTTTTATGGTATTGTATTTGATATATTCCTATTTTCATTGAGTAATTGGTTTATAAAGTCTAAATTTTAATTATTTGGAAGATAGCTTATTCACCCCCCCCTCTCAGTTGTGTTGACAGACTAGATTATTTCTAACAATTGGTATGAGAGTCTGTGGTCCTCTAAGAGAAAGATTAACATCTTGACGTGATCCTAAAGATGGAATTCAATAGGAAGGAGAGTCTGAATATTGATCCTAAAAATTTTGATAGTTGGAAGAACAAGATGAGAACTCACTGACTCTACTTAGGGATTTATTAGTGTATGATTACTAACAAGGATGAGAAGATCAAGCCTGACGATGAATTAGATAAATCTAATGAAGATGAAAAGAATTTATTTAGTTGTAATATGGTTGCAAGAGAAGTGTTGATCAATGTGCTCTTTGAGGGCGAATTCACAGAGGTTAAAAAATTGGATTTTGCACATATAATCTAGACAATACTAGAGGCACTATATGAAGGAGATAAGTTTATGATGCATACGAAGTTGCATAATTGGAAGACTAAAATGGAGAATTTAAGAATGTGAGATGATGATAATGTGAGAGAATATGTACAGAGAGTTACAAAGGGTGTTATAGGAATTAGAAACTTAGGAGACACATATACTAAAGAAGAAGTTATCACAAAGATTCTTAGATCTTGGACACTTGTCTACAGAACTAAAGTGCAAGTGATAGAAGAGATCGTACCTTTGTCAGTGAACTTAAAGAGAGGTATTGATTTCTAAGTTTACCACCTTAAGTCCATGGAGTTGGGAGATATGATACCTAAGGTGGAATGAACATTCAAGGTGAGTGTGCATAGTGGAAAAAAGACTTAATCAAGACTTGTAAGCACTAGAAGAGATAACATTTATGAAGATCTTGGTTAATATGTTGATAATTGGGAAAATATAGTAGAAGACAAAAATAAACTAGATGAACTTGTGACTTTGATCGCAACAAGAGAAACAAGAGGTAAGGGTAAATTTTAAGGAAAGTTACCCATGGAGTGTTTTTCATGTAATAATATTGGTCATTTTATATCTAGATATCCTACAAGGATTCCTAAGCATAAACCTAAGTTTCATAGACTATATTATTCTAAAGATAAGGAATGTTACTATGCTGGTGAAGGTGTTTCCAATGATGATAATGTGAATTACGATGAAATTGGATTTATTACTATTAAATATGATAAGCCTATTCATGAAGAAAGAGCCCTAGTTTCTCATGTTAAAAAAATCTGAATGGGTCATATATAGTGGTTGTTCACATCATATGACTGGTGATAAAGGTAAGTTTGTTCAGCTAACTAAATATTGTAGTGGTGTAGTTAGACTGGTGAAAAAAATTTTAAATTAATCATTGTAGTAGGTTTGTTACCCTTGCTGGTAAAACTAATACTGATGATATATTTCTTGTTGATGGAATTAAGAATAACTTCTTGATTGTTGGACAAATTATAGACAAATGTTATGATTTGAAGTTCAATGATGTGAATTGTACTATCAAAAGTCAGTCCAGAGATTTGATCGCATCAAGTATGAAGTCAAGAGGTAATTTGTTTGAATTTAATACTATAGAGGCTACTTATTTTTTTATGAAGGTTGATGATAGTTGGTTATGGCACAGAAGGTTTTGTCATATAAATTTTGATAACATTATGAAAGAAAGTATGCCAAATACAGTCACAGATTTACAAAGAATTGTGAAGCCTTGTAACAACATGTGTAGAGAGTGTGTAATGGGGAAACAAACTAAAAGTATTTTTCAAAGAAAATCTTACTCAGCAAAGAGGAAGTTGGATTTGGTGCATACAAATCTCTTTGGTCCTACAAGAACAAGATCTAGAATGAGAAATGAGATTTGTTTGATTTCACAACTAGAATAAAGAGCTACTAATGAGGCATGTAGAGGTGAATCTTGGACTAAGGAAATGCAATAAGAATTGGATCAGAATGAGAAAAAGATACTTCAAAATTGGGTATATGCAAGAAGATGAGGGGCCAAATAGTGGCAATGTGAAAAAAATCCACATTTCACTCGTCCAAAAGCGCATGAAAATGTTTGTTGGCTTTTTAGTAGGCCTGGGTGTCAGTACACCTAGGAAAACCTGACACCAAAGAACAAGCCTAGTTGGGTACTCAATATTTTTGGGTACCCTATATTTTTGGGTGCCTGAGTTTTTCGGGAACCCTATATTTTTGGGTACCTTATTTTTTTGGGTACCCGAAACCTGTGGCATAAATCAAAACCTAAACGTCATTTCCCTTATTTCTCTCACTATCTGTGGATTGAAAAATGGCTAGGTTTATCCCATACATAATATTTTGGGTACCACATTTCTCCAACAAAAAATTCAATTTTGCAGTATATACGGTAAGTGAAATCTTGATATATTTTGACGTATTTATTTCATTTTTTATGTTAAATGGAGTTTTTTTGGTTGAAATAGGGTTTTGTATTGATTTTTTTAATAATATATGAAATCAATTTGAAATTTATATTTAATTTTTCCTTAATCAAGCATGGGTGACAGTAATGAAGAAAATAACCCCCCCACCAAATAACAGTCCCCAAAACAATCAAGAATTGCTTCAAAACCCTTGATCTTTAGAGGATTTGATACAAGAAAAATTGAACACTATATAAGGCTTCCAAATAACATATCAGAATATATCTACATTATGTCCCATGCTTGCCACCCTAAATACTATTGTTCAAAATATTGACACACTTACACGATAATGTAATGTTGCTCTTCATTGGCATGATGATGTGCATGCCCAATTTGATGACGAGCTTGACCATGATGGTATTGTAGCCCTTAATATAACTAAATATGATATATCCTCTCTCTTTGTGAATCCTAAAACTAGATTAAAAGTTGACATGAAAAAGTCCAAATTATAAATTAAATGGTGCACAAATGATCCAATGCGTACAAACTTTTGGGATTATTGATTGATGGTTTTTGATAAACCAGCCCACAAAAATTTGGGGCTCCCTTTCTATTTTATAAAAAAATTGTATGCTGAGAGATTGTCCTTGGTTACAATGTAAATTATTGGAGCATGAGGCCCAACATGGGCGTAGGCGGAGGAGCTCCTTAGACTAGGCCATTTGTCCAATGCAAAAAGGTTGATACCTTTGTCCCCCCTACTGATGTATCACCCCATCCTCCAGTGCAACATATTTATATAATTGTAGAGGCTTCCTCATAGAGAATTAGGGACATTCACACGTTGACTGATCAGTTGATCACCCAAACCAGGTCATTGTTTCCTCCTAGTGTGGATGATGTTGGTGCATCGATATCTAGCAACGATTCACATATTTGCGTGCCGCATACTTGCATTATGTGCAAGAATTTGTGCCTCAGATCGCTTACTGATGTTGATACATATCAGTACGCTATTGATGAGCAGGATAAAGGAGACATAGGTACAGAGGTTGCAACACCTCATGGAGCATCTGCATCTCATGAGAGTGTTGAGGATAGGTATGTAGAGCCATGGACTCCTGTTGATACAGTAAGAGTAAACATTATAAATAAATTTTTCACATGACTTATTTAACTTTAAAATAATTTATTTAGTTAGATTAGTTTTAATGACTGCATGCACTTATGTATATATTTGTTTGGTCCATCTATGTTCAGTCGATGACAGAGGTGAGTTGAGACAGGTGGATGACTCCACAATTTTGGCCATGTCATTTGGCCTTGACATCTATATGGTATATTGTAAATTATGTACCCATTAGTTTTTTATATCATTTGGTGTACATTCTTAAATCTCTATCAATTAGAGAAATTAAAATCATACATTTACTAATATATTTTCATCTTATTGTACTCTTGCAGGCATTAGATGATGTCAGTGGGGGGCACAAGGGGGTTCCTTCTTCATGTGTCGACAAAGGAAAGGTAATTAATTGTTTAAGATTAATTATGCAAACATATGTATGCCACTTGTGTGTAGTAATAAATATTTTAAATGCACTTTATTGTATAGGGTGTGGCTCTTGACAATGTCCCAACATAGATTTGGGAGCCTAGACTAACACGCATCTCGATTCAGAGTGATAGCCCAATTGTACATAGATTTATATATTTTTATTTATGTTTTGTAATCAGGGTTGTTATGATGAAGTAACTTTAAATATAATTGACTATCTTTTTGAATCTCATAGGTTACTCCCAGTGTGAGGGAGGCCCCATGAGAATCTTTCATATCTTTGTTGACCTAGCCCACTATTCCATAGGAGAGATCAACAGACGTAAGTTTTAATTTTAATTAAATCAATTTGTAATTTTATTACGTTATCATCCTATTTTGTATATTTATTACTCTATCTTTCACCTTGGGCCCCTACACCACTCTACTAATCTCATTATTGCAAATATAAATTTATAGGTCAGAGTTGGCATTGGTGGTGTTGTTCCTTAGCTACCAAGGGCTTATGTTAGGACACATGATCATGGTAGGAAACCGAGAGGCCAAGTATAGATGTTTGTATTCAGTTATAATTTATAATTAAATTAGTGTTTGAATTATCAATTATATATATATGTACAAATCATATAAAATAAGCAATCTAACTTGGTTTTGAACTCTTTTTTGATGCAGGAACAATCAGAGCCAAATAGTTCTTCAAAGAGGCTAGATTTTGATGATCCCCCTATGACATAGGATGTAGTTTTAGTTGTTGTTATTTAGAGATGCCACTTGGCACATTTTGAGATGGCATATATGCCACATTATACACCTTGAAACATGGATTTTATAGACATTTTGAAATGGCATGTGCCATATTTGTATATGGAGATACTTTTGATACTTTCTATATATAGAACATTTTCATTTTTATGTTATATTTTTGTCATCTTTTGTATACACATGTAATTTTCATATTTATGGAACTGAATGGTGAAGTTATATCTTGACTATGATTATGATTTTTATATCTTGAAGTTATATTTTGAAATCATACTTGATTATCATTATGATTTAAATTATATCATGTTGAATTTATATGTCAATTTGTTTGAATCTATTATAATAGATGCAATAAATTACTGAGATCACTCAAATTCTCCTTTGTTTTGTAACAATACCCAAATCCCTCCTTCAATAATGCATCAACTTCTAGACCCAACCCACTTTAATAGACATATCAATGATAAAATACATCATACTTTGGCCCACAATAATCTATATCTTGATTTTCTTCTACCAACTTCATGCCCGTTCATTCAAACATGCTTCATGTTCCATGTTTATCTACATTTGCCCAAATAGATTCTTTGACCCCAAAACTTTATCCTAACTACAAATGTTGATTCTAAACCCTCCAAGGGACTTAACATACGTGGTTTATCCTATCTTAAAGTTCCCAAGCACCTCTCTTGCATATTTTTACTCCAAACTCCAAATTGTCCTTTCTAGGCACATAATCCTATTCTAAAAAGTTCAGCAGCGACTGTTTTTGGTTGTTTTCTCCAAACATTGTCAAAATAATTCCAAAAATAATAAGTTTTTTAGATACCCATTATCAAGTTATAAAACATATGTCAAACTCAACCCACATTATTTTGTAACATCATGCTCAAAAATTGTTGTCCTTAGTCACATACCTAGGCCTAATTACTCCATTTTATAAAGGAACCCATTTATGAAAATGCTCCTAGACATTTCCCCTTTGGACAGTAGCATAATTTAGTCCCAATTAGAGAAAAAAACTCTATTATTTCCTATGACCTTTCTAGATACAAAATCCCCAAATAGGTCTTCAAAACCCTCCAAAATCAACGACTCACTCAATGTATGACTCCCAATCACTAAGCACATCAATTGGTGGATGATTCAACATATCCTTGACATAATATAATAGATTCAATCATAAAAGTTTCCAACCTTTGGTCAAAACTCCTACTGCAATAACCAAGCCTCAAATTGTAACCCTTATTTCATCCTTCAAACCCAATAACTTCACCAAATCAATGCTCCCCATGAAAAGTACACTTCTTTCCAATATTTATGAATTTCATACAACATGATACACATTAGAGATCCATACCCAAGCAACATAATTAATAGAAAGGGGATGGATCATGTTATTTCATGCTCTTAAACAATAGGGAGCAACTTTCAACTGACCCTCACTGCAAGTTTGGGCATCAACAAAGATTGCCTTTCCAAATTCAAATGAATTCAAATCACACAAAACTAAGAGAGATTATTGTAGGCCTCAGCAACATGAACTTTTATCCCCTGATGGTTTGTCTATACCTCTCACGATGTTGGAGATACGAGCCTTTGAAGATCGTTTCCTAATCATGCTTAGTGCACCTTGGGGACACTTGGGTCGAGTGTGGTAGGAAGAGTTCTAGTAACTCCATGGGAAGAATAGGGTTTTCACTGGTGTTTACCTAGACAACTGAAGCCAATAGAGTAAATGGTTCGATGCCAGGATCGACAGTTTGAAAGATACAATAGGGAGCTACTTTCAACTGACCCTCACTACAAGTTTTGGCATCGAGTGAGATTGTCTTGCAAAATTCAAACAAATTCAAAACACCTAAAACCAAGAGAGATTATTGTAGACCTCAAAAGCATGATCCCATAGCCCTTAATGGTTTGTCAATACCTCCCATGAGGTCCAAGATACGATCCTTGGAAGATCACTACCCAATCATGCGTAGTACACCTTTGGGGACACTTTGGTTGAGCGTGGTTATGAGCGTTCCACTGACTCTGTGGATGGAATAGGGTTGTCACTAGCATTTACCTAGCCAACCGGAGCTGATGGAGTAGATGGTTCAATGCTAGGATAGACGTTTTAAAAGATACACTATGGAGCTACTTTCAACTGACTATCACTACAAATTTTGGCATCAAATGAGATTGACTTTCCAAATTCAAACGAAGGAAAATCGCCCAAAACCAAGAGATATTATTATAGACCTTGGAAAAATGATCCCATATCCCTTGACTATTTTTCAATACCTCTCATGAGGTCCAAGATATGAGTCTTTGAAGATCGTTTCCCAATCGTTCTTATTGCACCTTGGGGACACTTGGGTCAAGCATGGTCAAAAGTTTTCTAGTGACTACATGGGTAGAACAGGGTTTTCACTAGCATTTATGGTATACTAGGGAGCTACTTTTGATGGTTTGAAAGGTACACTAGGGAGCTACTTTCAACTGACCCTCACTGCAAGTTTTGGCATTGACTGAGATTACCTTGAAAAATTCAAACAAAGTCAAATCACCCAAAATTGAGACAGATCATCATATACCTCAACAACACAATCACATAGCCCCTAACGGTTTGTCGATACCTCTCACAAGGTCCAAGATACAAGCCTTGGAAGATCATTGGAAAATCATGCTGAGTGCACCTTGCGGACACCTGAGTCAAGCATGGTTGCGAGTGTTCCAGTGACTCCATGGGAAAAATAGGGTTGTCACTGGCATTTACCCAGCCAACCAGAGCTGATGGAGCAGACGGTTTGATGCGAGGATGGATGGTTTGAAAGATACACTAGGGAGATACTTTCAACTAACCCTCACTACAAGTTTTGGCATCGACTGAGACTGCCATGGTAAATTCAAATGAAGTCAAATTGCCCAAAACCAAGAGATATTGTTGTAGACCTTGTCAAAATGAACTCATATCCCCTGACAGTTTATCGATACCTCTCACGAGGTTTGATATACAAGGCTTGGAAGACTACTGCCCAATCATACTTAGGGCACCATGGGGACACTTGGGTCGAGCATGGTCATGAGTGTTCTAGTGACTTCGTGGGTGCAATGGGGTTATCATTGGCATTTAACCGAACAATCATAGCTGATGGAGAAAGTTATTTACTATTTATGTCAGTTGATGTTTAAGTTATTGAAGATATTTGGTGATTTGGTTGTTGTAGTTGTTTATCCTCTCGAGTTGAATCAGAGTTAATTTTTTAAGTTTAAAGTATCATAAGTTTTCTGCTTCACCCCCCCCCCNCTTCCCCCCCCCCCCCCCCACTCTTTGTAATCCAACACTTTACTAGACATGGAGGAGCCTAGGGATGTGATAGTTTTTCTTACAATTGGGATTTTTGGTAGAATTAATTATAAGGTGCTCAAGGATGTGCATGTTGTGGCTTGAGATGGCATCAGGTTTCATCTAGAAACCAACCTAAGGATTTATTTGGAGACATCAAAAGACATGTATTTCATTCTATTTTTCATGAATTTATGCTATTGGCCTCTTAAAATCCATAATTTTTATGCACAAGATGGGGTTGAATTTCCAAAGAAATATCTAGACCATGATGAGAAAATGGCTAAGGTGGAGATTGAGGTATTATACTTGAGTATTACTTTTGAGAAAGTCTAGCATTCACCCATTGAGTCAAGTGAAAGGGGATCTTCTTGAAAGAATGTGCAAGAGAAGGAAGAAAATACTTAGTATATGAAAATACCAACTATGAAAAATATTTACTCCTGCCTTGAAAGAAATTTTTCTTTTATAAAAAATGAAATATTATCATATATAAAAAGTAAATGACAAAAAAAAACTTTTATTTTTGGCAAAAGTTATTTTTAAATGTATATAGCTACCAAAGACAAATATAATATATGAATTTCATTCATTTTATCATAGTGTCTACATATGATTTCTCATGTTATTGATTATTTGGAGCTCGATTCTTTAATTTTGTAGAAATGAACTTTGATGTTTTCTATAAAGAATTAAAATACCATAACATGAGGCCTCATCACCATGCACTGAAAAATGGTGAGGCATAATATACCTTTCTAATACCATGCGAGAAATAGGAAAACTCTTCCATGTTGGCATGATTTCTCTTAGAAAAATAAAGGATTAATGCAATAAAAAAAAGAATCATCGCTCAAAATTGGAAATATCGAATCAAAAATAATAATCGTGAATATTCTTTTGCACTAAAAAGGGACTAAAAACTATACATATGACACTTGAAATGTGTTTCCCTATGAAATATAACTTGTTAAAAAGAAACACACAAAACAAAAACCAAAAACCCTAACTATTTACACTAACTAACAACTAAAGATTTTATAAGGAACCATTTACTAGGTTTGGGAAATAGCCACACTTTTGACCTAGCATTTTTTTAGCAATTAATGGTTCCAAAAAAATATGGTAAAAGAAAGGTAACATGGGTATTACCCTTCTTCGGTGTTATATGTCAATGGCAATGACACCATGACTTAACTTGGGTACTTCATCAGTCTACCTTTGAACAATGAAATCAAGTCCAACATTAGGAAATAAGTAGGGAATTTAAAACAATTGTACCAAATAGTTTCATCTCCCATAGGACATGAAGATTTTGGGAGCTCTTGTAGAAATTGGACCTCATAGACAAGATCTTCTATGAAACATGTTTCCTCAACAGAGGCCTCCACTATTCACAAGGAATTCCAGAGGAGACTTTACTATATTTTAAGATCAATGATACTTATCTCATGTTGAAGGTCGAGCAACAACTCCTGAGCACTAGGAAGAGGGTCCTTATGTCAAGGTTGAGGAGCCACCTAGTCAGTCTAGTTATAGTAATTTTGGTCCATACCTTAACTCAACCATGACCATTGCTTGTCGTATGCACTTATTTATTGCATTCCCATTAAAAATCAAAAGTGTGCAATAATTTTGGTAGAGGCATTTAGCTCTTTCCCACTGGGTGTAAGAGGAAAAATGATTGATCCCCTAGCTTGCAGTTGGCATCAGGGGCCAAGGAGTAGTTCTATAAGTATTGGAGGAGGTAGGACAATGTATAAGGAGTCTACAATTCTCAAAGGATAATCCACATGATCTCATGCTTAGTTTACAATATAGGATTAAATTATTTAATATTTTATAGAACCTATTCTAAATATATTATATCATTCTTACAACGCTCTATAAGATTATGTGTATATTACTACAAGTTTCAATAATTAAAGAAAAATAACAAAAAAATATATAATAACCATGAACTAACCTCATTAGGAGGATGATGAAATTCCTCACCTCCAAGCAATAGATTTTATTAACACAAAGTTGCTAATTTAGGAGGAATACTAGAAAACTAGTTTGATAACAAAAAATATACAAACAATATTTTTTCTCTTGAATGCATAAGAAAAATACTTCTATACATGGTTATATATGGCTTAATCTTAGCCTTTATTCAATATAGGAAGATCAAATGATGTTATCTCTAAAGTGAATAAAGTGTGAAGTTTTTTTTTAATTCATTTCTTCAAAATAAAGACAAATATCCTTGTACATTACCGCACACATTCTCTCACAAATACCATTCATGACTGAATCATTCTCAATGAAAGGATGACATATTAAAAAAATACCATCATCAACATAAATATTAAATGTGATAAAAAATGATAAATCTTAAAATTCATATAATTTACGGAGGAAATATTGTACCTCCTCAAGGTTTATGTTGGAGATATGATCTTGACGACATGTTCTCAAATTTTTTAAAATCCTTTGACAATACATTCTCAAGCTCCCAAAAAGAAAAAGCAAGAGTCTTCCAATATCGAGATAAAAACCGAATGAAATTAAAGAGAATATTATTTCAAACTTATCCTTAGTTGGAAGAGATATGTGAAATTAAATTTTAATCCATTGAATGGAGAGGTGAAAATTAAATAAAATTAATTCCTTCCCCATTAAATAATCTTATTTAAGAGACCACACCTGTGTTTATCTTATAGATATGAGGAGGGTACAAATGCATTCATCTAAACAAACTCTTCAATGTGGCTCAAATGTGTAACATCCTTATTTCTGTTTCTCATGTTTATAAATTATCTTGGATGTGTGGGATTTGAGAGTGGAAATTCTATCTTCTAACCTTGCTTGATCTTTAAATTCATCATTAATGAAAATGGAAAATTTGGAAGGGAACACATCTTAAATAACTCTATAATTAGGTCATAAAAATACATGTATTCAACCAAAGGTCCAAAACCCATTAAAAAAAAAAAAAGAAATAATGCTATAAATTCTTATGTATTAAGTTGTGTATGTTTAAGCATTTTGTTTATAATTAACTGAATATGAGAGTATACAATCTATGTATTATAACATTATCTTTTTATGAAATTAATGATGCATTTCTATCTCAATTATCATATACCTTGCGATGTTTAATATCTTCTATATCGTCAATCAACCTCCAATGTGTGAGTATGATTGTGCAACAAACAATGGGATTTAGGATATATGCTATACAAAATAAAAAAACAAGAACATGACAATACAGTCTTACCTTTGCTATAAATGTTTTACATTATAGAAAGACACATAAAAGTTAAGCTATATAGAGTTTTATATGAGATGCAAAACATAAATTCATTAAGTCAATTATATTAAAAAATAATATACTTGATTCCACAATGTGTAGCAAATATTTATTTATCATTTGACATTATTATGCTTACTACGTCAAAATGGTTCCCATAGAATGATTGAAAATGGATTGATCTATTTGATCCTATACATGTTCCATAAGAATGGTTCTCAAGGACATCCCTAATGTAGGACTTTAAAATATCAATCTTATTTCCCTATTTAGTTTTTTAACCAAGCACTAATCTCCTTATATTTAGGAAAGGGTAAATGAATTCCATGCACACAGGCCTTTTAATTAATCAGACCCAATGCATACATACGAAGCTTTGTTATTGGTTTCTATTTAAATATTATTAGTTGAATATGTGGCTTTTCATTGTTAAAATTCTACTTTACCTTGAAACTCTCAATTGTAATAATTTTATAATGCTTTTTTGAATAGCTAATCTTTGTTGGTGACTATTTTACGATAGATAGTTATTTTAATTTAATTATGGGTCCAATATATATATATATATATATATATA
>MU223463.1:3951646-3982642 GCA_018584345.1 Thuja plicata
GGCGCTTTACCTCATGAAAGTCCTACTTGATCACAAATTCTGCTTCAGTGACACCGAGTGTAGCTTAAATCACATGTTACCTACCGACGTTCATTTTTTTCGTGTGCTGTTTTTTGAAAGTGTATTTTAGGATACGGCAAGTTTCAACCACTACAAAAATTAAAACATGTGGATGTGTAGCTTGATTGAGGATATAATGTTTAAAATAGCGTGGATGTGCAGTTTGAAATTGTTTTTTTATAACATATCATATTACGTCCCATAAGCATTTTTTCTATTGGATCAATACAAACAAATTTACATGAGATAATACTCTTTATATGAGAATATCAACAAGCGCTACGTAGGCGCAGCTGGAGTTCCTGCCTAGTGTTTGAAGTAGTTGAACACTGATCAACAAGCTTATTCCGGATGTTGGAAAGACTACAATTTCATCAACATTTCTGTAAGAAGAAACTCTGTTCAAAAGATAACCTAATTGGCATTACATAATAAGGAGAGGAGGTGGGGCTTTAGGAGGCTGAGGAGTCAATTTTGACAGCAGTTTCCATTGACATTACAATGAATGTTTTCAAAGTTTTTTTCAGAAGTAGTCAAAAGATTTGGAAAGCATCACCAACGAATCCATTCAGTTCATGTCCCATGTCATTGTTTTATTTTGCATGAGTAATTCAACATTCAATAAAATAACTTGTTATTGTTACAACATATAACAAGAGGTAGAGTAGGCCATTTGAACTCCTAAAGGGACAAAGTCTCCTCTTCTAGAATGCGGAACGACTCATGTAACTGAAGGACGCTAATCTAACCTCTTGCTGCAAGAAAAACTTAGAGATGGTCATAAACCCATGTCAGAACAAGGCATTTGAAACAGCGTATGGACTACAAGGCAATTTAGAAGCCCAGGTTTGAGCTTGTTTCAGAGACTTCATCCAGCTAGAGTAGTGACCCTTCTAATAGAAGCACTGATCTCAATGACCTAAAAGTTACTCCTAATTCTAGTTGAAAATTAGAAATCACCGCAGTGCTTGTAACAACTATGGCTCATTACAGCAAGGGGTTTTACTATGTCGAATTAGGTGTTCTCTTCAGTAAATAACATGTTGTTTTTATGCAAAACTGACAATTAACATTGCCAGGGCCAAAAAGAAAGAAACTAAATCTTCAACACAAAAGCGAGTGGACCAGTTTTTCCCAAATTCTTCAGTGCTAGAGTGTGTATAGTTAAAGTTTGCAACACTAGCTCAATATTATAGAGAGTTTTCTTGCCAATTGGATTTGTTATGTATTAGAATATAAGTAGAGCATAGAGGTAAAACATTAATCTGTCATGGAATCAAATGCAAAGAACTGCATAAACCATGGAATGAAGGCATACTTACCAACATAAACCAAGCAAAAAAAATCTTCCAAGCATAGAGCACGTGAGAGGTGGATATTTTCCCCTGCAGTCCAACCCAACATATGTAATCAGTATACAAGTAATTGTTGCATTGGTGACTAGAAATTAATGTATAATAGTTCATGGGTTTTACATGACTGTGTTATTTCAATGGTATGGAAAACCAGATACATTATAATGACTACACATTGAGTTTTTAAAAGAACTCGCAAACATTCTATTGGAAGGGCAGTACAAAGAAATTCGCACCCAGAAGAAGAAGAAATATAAAATGTAGATAGATTGTGAAGAACCTAAAAAATTATTCTTGATAGTGCAGGGATGATATCAATTGATTTATGCATTATCTTCACATGGAATACTTGATTGCAACTAAGGAATTACTATAGACTACAAATACAAAAAGAGCACTTACCCATGTACCCAAAAACAACAAGGATAATAGTGCAACCCTGTTAGAAACCCTTGGAGTTAATGTTTTGCAAATATGAGATGCTCGGAGAGAAGATTATCCCTGGTATAGTCGTCTAAGGAAAGCAATTATGTGGGTAACCCTATCCTAAATTTATTGAAAATGTGGAAGCATAGACAAGGCACTTGGATTGTTTTAACATTATCACTTGTCTCATCATGCGCTATTATAAAAATAATATAACATATACAAAAGCTAGTAGTAAACATTACAAAATATTACAGAAATGCATCGCATCTTTGCCAATTGCCAGTAGAAACCCTAATGTTGCATGGAAAAGACAAGTCCACGTTTAATAAAATGCTCATCAAATTGGAGAATGTGTCCTTAATTTCAATATTTCCATTAAATAAATATAGAAAATACCACCAGTAAAAATTGGTGCAGCCAATCATAAAATAAACTTATTTTGAAAAAACCCTGTTAATAGTAAAATTATGGAAGAGCATAGGATAAATGATGTTTTGAAATGAGAATAATTAACAAACTTCAAGTGAAAATATGCAACTGAGGACTAGAATCGTAAGGTTTCCTTTGTAAAGGCCAAGAGATAATCCCTGGATGGAACGGTGAAGCAGTTATTGTAGGCGACACTGCACTTGGATAGCTTGAAACAAGTACTACTATTGTGAGTTGTGAATGATGAAATTTGCATTGAGCTCCAAATTTGCAGGTTCTAGTGCACATGTGATAAGCACAGTCTCTCTCCCTACAAAGTCAAAATCCAAAATAGATACTTTATCAATGAGACATCACATGGACTAAACATCTTGTTCGGATACGACATATAATAGCTTACCCTTTACGTATTTGTGTTTCAAACAAAATTAAATTCCACGAAATGTGAAAAAAATTACTGGGTATAGTAAAGAGAAGCTGGAGCAATCCCCAACCCACTTGACATTTTCTGCATTTTTTTATGTTTTTCCTTGAAAAGACACCAAATTTTAATGTAACTACAAGATAAAGACTAGCATGACACCAAAGTTTATTCTAAAGTTCCCCAAATTCCTTCTGTAACACTGTATACCGTAAAGCAGCTCTGGTCACCCCTCTCCATTGAGGAATTGGAGCAACAAAAACCTTAATGAACACAATGGTACTTTAGCAGTTATTGAAGTAAATACAAAAGTCCTCATGTAGACTGGGGTAAATATGAAACTTACTTTGATGATTATTAGGAAAGGAGTGTGTTGTGTTTGTTTCCCCATACTTAAGCGGTTGAACTGAAGAGTCGTTATAAGTGGCATTTACACAAACCTTACACGTTCAATATACAAATTCTTGTGCTAATTAGAACATGTAAACGACCCAGAAATGAAGTCATTCTTTTTGCACCTCAAATTTTCAACCAAATTGAATAATTTTAAAGAAATTTAACCTCAAAACCCTTGTAATCAATCATGCTAACTAAAATCTAAGTCTTTCAGTACTTTAGAATATCCTTTTTAGGCTTTCAAGCCTCTATAATTCTATGCAAGCTGGGAAAGTTGGAGAGCAACAGTCTCAGAAGCAAATGCAAAGAGACCTGGGGAACAGAAATAGCAGCAAGCTTGCCACAACCAGGTAGAACATTGATAAATATAAACATATAATATGAACATAGACCCATTTGTGAAATCTTCCCTCTAAGAGAGTTCCCTTGTAGCAGAAGCATGCAGTAGACACATCAATGTGCACTGGATTCAAAATGTGAAAGAACAAGCCGACCATGTGGACCATCTGCAAGATGCTTGTAATCACCCGCTCATATTTTCCATAATATTTTGATGAAGAAATGGAAAAGATCATGGAGACAAATGCTAACAGCCAATAAGAAATAAGAAATTAAAAATTCTAATGTTATTTTAATACAGAATTTTCTGTGGACCATAGGTTTAACGATGTTGCATGCTTACCAAAGAGAGAATTAATACGGGAATGGATACCAAAAACATTAGTCCCTTGCCTTAACAATAGGCACTAACAAGATATAACAGCAAAAAATACAAATTTTGTTTGAAAACTACAGAAGCAGTATCTAAAATTGAATTCTATAGCTCACATAGTTCTGATTTTGATCATTTTTAATAGGAATAAATCATAAATCACAACAACAAAGATACAACTCACAATATGTTAGTTTTAACAACTCCAAACCATGAATGCTATTAAAGTGAAGGAAGTCTCTTACATTATTCAAGAGTAAATCTTTCTTACTCAAGAAAATCCATAGATTAGTAATGCAATCAACATAGCATGTGTCTGGAAGAAAACACACATTGTTAGAGAATTTTGAGTTTTGTCAAATGCTGAGGAAGCCAAGAGAATCTAAACTATGTAGAATTGCATTCTTCGGTATAAGAACATAGCTTTGAGCGAAGAGAGAAGACTGTTAGCCTGCACCTTGATAGTATCATTGTTAGAGTGTTTCTCTTTTAATAAGGTAGATATGAAATTCATATGGGTTACAAGACTAGAGAAAATAGTATGAACTTCAAGCTCGTGAGAAAAAAAGAGTGTAACAATGCAACAAGACATCTAGTATTCTAGATGCATCTGATAATGGCGACATGAAAAGAGTATCAACTCTTGTTGTGAGATGAATAATATCCTAGTAGAGAATATTTCCATGACCATGGCAAGTGCAAAAGGGCATACCTAGAGAATTAAAGAGTTAGGCGCATAACTTTTTAAGAAGATGGAAGACTTAAAGGTAGTGTTTGAAGGTTACATTCTTACCGCTAAAGGGACATGAAGGGAGGGGCATAAGGAATTTAGGGCAGGTACCAACACAAATTCAGGGTAGATATGATCGGTCGCAAAGATCTGGATCTCAATTGAATACAAGCTACCGAATGGAGGTGTCCAATTTTTTAGGTACATTGAGACCCGATGACCTGATTGATTAGATCAGTGAGTTAGAAGAATACTTTGAGCTAGAAGACATTGAAGATCCTCTTAGAGTGAGGTTGGCACAGACTAAGTTGAATGAAAATGCTGCTTTATGGTTGGAAGAGTTACAAAGGGACAGATAAGAACAAGGTGAGATGAAGATCAGTCAGTGGAGGTTGATGGTGATAAAGCTAAAGGCTAATTTCATTTCTACTGACTCTGAACTTGAGCTATTTAAGAAATTGTAGAATCTAAAACCGAAGGATATGACTATGGAAGATTATACCGAGGAGTTCTATAAATTGACTATTTGGTTTGGGCATAGAGAACTTTCTAAGGAAAAGGTGGCAAGGTATGCTAATGGTCAGAGATTCAATATCCAGGATTAGATTAGTATGTTGAAGATTCACTCAGAAGAAGATGCTTATCAATATGTATTAAAGGCAGAGGATTAGTTGAAGAGAAAACATTATGGTAATTCTCGAGGGAAAGATAAGCAAGAGTAGTCGGTGAAAGATAAATCGAGAGTTGGGGATGAAGGAAAACCTATTGATCCAAGGAGAAAGATAGGTAGAGGAGGTAGGAGCATCCTGGGGTAGTTGGCAATCTTGTGTCACCAAAAACATGTGTTGGTTAGATTTCTATTTTAGTAGTTAACTTTGTTGGAGACCTATGGTGTCGAGTGTTGCTATGATATTCTACTTGCGGTACACTGCTTGGTGGAAGTTTCTCAGTGTGTGCAACTCAGTAGTGTCTTTCTTAGTAGCATATTACTCAGTGGTGTCTATTCAGTATAGTTCTTCTCAGTTGTGTCTTTCACTGAGTGGTCTGGCTTTCAGTGTTCTTGTTTACTAACTAGTTGTTGGGGTTAACCAATGTGTCCTTATGGATTAGGAAGACATTAGAGATTGCATCCATGATTCGAGGGGGTCATTGGGATCATGTTGAGTTCTAAGGCGTGCAGATTTGTGTCATTGGATCTTGTGTGGACCTAAATCTAGGTTGATGTGTTCTCCTATGTAATTTGTTATTAATTGCAGATGACTGGTGCATTTTATATATGTTCATTATAGAATGTATGCAAGACTGGTTCATTTAATTATTTTTTAGAAGATTACTTGTGGATGTGTGTATAAAAGAGAGTCTAGGTTGATGTTTTGAAGGAAAACTAGAAAGGAGGAGATAGATAGAGGATAGTATAGTAAACTGAGAAGCTCAAGGTTTGTAAAGTGTTGCATATGGTTGTAAGTGGGTAGAAAGAAATAAAAGATTTCTTAGTGACTTGCGAGCACAAGTTTAGATCTTGTTTCTTTGAATTAGCTATAGGGTAGATGGATAAGGTTGGATCCTATGAGATCTTGTTGAATTTGTTGATGTAATTTTCCCTAACTGGGAAGGCCTTACAACCCAGCATGTTGTATGTAATTATAATTTTGAGATAATATAAGATGACAATTGTTAGATTTCTATTGTTGATGTGTTTCCATTGTGGTTCTTGTTGTTGGCTACAAGTTTGGACAATCCTTTATTTGATCCTCTGAGGTTGACTATATCAAGTTGTATCAGAGTTATTGGTTCATTTCTTGTGGAGCATAGGGTTTTCAAAGATCTGGAAAGATGCCTTCAATAAGATTGGACCCTAGGGCGATTGCAGATGTTTCTGGGGAGGTGGAAGCGAGGATAACAGAAAGATTCAGATCTAAGATGGCGGCAATGAAGAATGAAATCATAGAAGGTATCAGAAATGTTGGATTACATAGAAGTTAAGAACAAAGGATGGTTATGAAGAAGCTATTGAAGACTTTGAAGCTGCTAGTTATAGTAGAGAGGACAGAGCCCATCAGATAGAGAGATCTATAGGAGAGAGATATGATCGGTTGCAGAGGTTTGGAGCTCAGTTGTGTACAAGCTACCGAATGGAGGTGTCCAATGTTTTAGGTACATTGAGACATGAGGATCTGATTGATTAGCTCAGTGATTTAGAAGACTACTTTGAGCTAGAAGACATCAAATATATGCTTAGAGCGAGGTTGGCATAGACTAATTTAAAGGGACATGCTTCTCTTTGGTGGAAAGAATTGTAGAGGGACCTAGAAGAAGAAGGTGAGATGAAGATCAATCGGTGGAGGTTGATGGTGGCAAAGTTGAAAGCTAAGTTCATTTCTGCTGATTATGAACTTGAGTTCTTTAAGAAATTGCAAAATCTAAAACCCAAGGAGATGATTGTGGAATATTATACAGGGGAGTTCTACAAGTTGACTATTTGGTCTGGGCATAGAGAACTTTCTAAAGAAAAGTTGGCAATGTATCTCAATGGTCTAAGATTCAATATCTAGGATGATATTTGTATGTTTAAGATTGAATCAGTAGAGGATTCTTACCAGTATGCACTTAAGGCAGAAGATAAGTTGAAGAGAAGAAATTTTGGTAATTCCTAAGGGAAAGAGAAGCAAGAGCGTTCGATGAAAGATAAATTGAGAGTTGAGGATGAACCAAAACCTGTTGAACCGAGAAGAAGATAGGTAGAGGTGTATTCAAAGGTACTTGTTAAAACTATGGTGAAGAAGGAAATTGGTCATTTGAATCTCCACCTATAGATAAGAAGGTCGGTAGTCACAAAAATGTTGTGGTGAATGAGGTTGTTGAGAATGAACCTAAGGTGGAAGGTGTGAATCTTTTATTGAGGAGAACTTTGCTTCCCTTGAAGCAAGTTGATTCTTATCAGAGGAAGAATTTATTCAGGACTGTGTGCAAGGTTGGTGGTAAATGTTGTAAGGTGATTATTGATGGAGGAAGTACTCAGAACCTAGTTGGAGATGGTTTATAAACTTGGTTTGAAAAGGTTGAGACATCCTTACCCTTATAAGATAAGTTGGTTACAAGCTAGTGATGTAGTAGAGGTGAAAGAGCAGTGCATGGTGAGTTTTTACATTGGTACTTATAGAGATGAAATATTATGTGACATTCTGGAGATGATTTCTTGTCATATTTTAATCGGTAGAACTTGGTAGTATGATAGGGAGGCTATTCATGTCTATAAAATAAATTTCTTTAATATACTGAAGGATGGGTAGAAGTCTATTTTGACTCCTTTGTAGGATGTAGAGCTTGGTAAGAGGAACTTAAGCATTGGTAGCAGATCTGAGATGGTTCCAGGAGTTGGTATAGACATTCAGATTTAGGGGTCTAAAGGTACATCAGAGGGTACTAGTAAGAGGAAGAAAAATTAGAACTAAGGGAAGAGTGTGCCAGTTGAGGAATTGGAGGACATGTATATCAAGAACTAGTTTGGGATCTATGTGTTGAATCCCAAAAGATGTTCATCCAGCTACTGACAAAATATTTTGCACCTAGGGTGTCTTATGCATGACCATACTGGGGTAGTTGGCAATCTTGTGTCACAAAAAAATGTTTTCATTTGATTTCTATTTTAGCAGTTAACTTGGTTGGAGACCTATGGCGCTTGCTATTGTTGTGATATTCTACTCAGCGTACACTACTCAGTGGTAGTTTCTTGGTGTGTGAAGCTCAATGGTGTCTTTCTCGGTAGCATATTACTCATTGGTGTTTGTTTGGTAGAGTTATGCTCAGTTGTGTCTTTCACCGAGTGGTCTACATCTCAGTTTGCATGTTTACTGACTAGTTGTTGGGTTTCACTGACGTTTGTTAATGGAGTGAGCGGACATTGAACATTGCATCCGTGATTTGAGGGGATCATTTGGATTGTGTTGAGTTTTGAGGCATTCAGATTTGTGGCATTGGATCTTGTGGGAACCTAAATTTGGGTCGATGTGTTCTCTAATGTATTTTGTTATTAATTGCAGCTGATTGGTACATTTAATATTTGTTCATTGTAGAATGTACGACTGATTGGGTCATTTAATAATTGTTTACAAGCTGACTTGTGGCTATGTATATAAAAGAGAGTCTAGGTTGATGTCTAGAAGGATAGATAGAAATGAGGACATAGATAGAGGATATTAGTGTAAGATGAGAAGATGAAAGTTTTTAAAGTGTTGCAAATAGTTGTAAGTGGTAGACAGAAATAGCAGATTACTTGGTGGCTTGCAAGCACAAGTTCAGATCCGGTTTCTTCAACTTATCTATAACATAGATGGATAAGGTTGGATCCTATGAGATCTTCTTGAATCTGATAATGTAATTGGCCCTAACTAGGAAGACCTTATAGCCTGAAATGTTGCATGTATTGGGAATTCGGAGATAATATAAGTTGATAATTGTTAGATCTATGTTGTTGATGTGTTTCCGTTGTTGTTCTTGTTGTTGGATACAAGTCTGGACAATCCCTTATTGGATCCTTTGTGCTTAACTACATCAATATATTATTCTGGATGCATTTGATAATGGTGATGTGGAAAGAGTAACAAATATTTTTGTGAGATGAATAATATCATCGTAGAGAATATTTCCATGACCATGAGAAGTGGAAAAGGGCATAGCTAGAGAATTAAAGAGTTAGGTGCATAAATTTTTAAGAAGATAGAAGACTTAAAGGTAGTGTTTGAAGGTTTCATTCTTACCACTAAAGGGGTATGAAGGGAAGGGCCTAAGGAACTTAGAGCGGGAACCAACAAAAAATTTTGCATGTAGAAGAGCTTCTAAGACATGAATTGGGACTGGGCATCAACTTTACATTGATCAAAATTTTAAGGCTAAGTTTGTTCCATGCAAATTATTTAGATTTACATCTCTAAAGGAAGTTGAGCTACCTGGAGATTGGAAGATTAGAATAAAGTTTCTTATAGATGAATTTGAGAGGAAAGGATCTAAAGTTGTAACCATTACACCACATCTAGTCCTTAAAGAAGCATGTATGATGGTTGCTTGAAATAATTTTATAAATTTCCATCACAAGGACCTTAACTCTATAGTTTAAAATGGATCTTTATTTGAGATGGCTCTATGATTTTGATGTGAATCTTGAAGGATCCCATAGATATTTTAAAGTTTCAATTCCTTTATTGAAGATATAGTTAGCTATGAATGTATGATTCATAGTTAGTGGTTTTACATTATCTTGAATCAAATGGTTACACCAAATTAAGGATGTTATAAAGATGGATCTATCGATAAATTTATATCATACAAAGATGGCTTTAGAGAAATATCTTGCGAATCTTTCAATATGGAATTGAAAGGAGTTGATCCATCAATCCTGAAGTAAAGGGGCTAAGAGGATCTTTTCATACAAATAAACAACACCCCATGATATACTTGTAATTGTTGCTTGGAAACAATACCTAACCAAGAGTGAGTTTCATTTTGAAACTTTCCTAATCCATTTTTTTAAGTGGCAAACCTCCTATGTGAAAGGATAATATGATGTCTAATCCACTTTTATCTTTTGGGCGAATGCAACACGACCAAGAGATGGTCAGAATGCCTTTATCATTTACCTATTTGCACCTGATACAGTAGTGTATGAGCTACGATATTTGTTTGTAACAAGCTTTAGAGGTAATTCATAGGAAGAGATATAGATTTGGCTAGACAAATTAATTTTTCTAGTCACTTGAATTCTTCACTAAGAATTGATAAAATGTGATTTTCTAATGATGAAATTTAAGCTTTGTACTTGGTGAAGAACCACCTAAACACATATCTTTCAATGAAAATCCTATTCAAAGAGGAATGCCAAGAGATCTATTAATGGCACTGTGCTTAATTTGTTCCTACTCTTTTTGAATGCAATAAGGATGAAGCCACACATGTGTCATAGAGAATTTAGTTTTGTGCTTTGCAAGTTTAGAACCTGAGATAGCATAAAATAAATCAAGGGTGTCAAGAAAATTGTTGACATCATCAATAGTATTTTAAATGAAAATTATAATCTCATCAACAAAATAGGAGTTAATTTTTCTTTGTTAAAGCCTATATTTAAGCTAATTTAACAACAAAAAAGACTATTAATAGAAGATCAAAAATGATGACGAAGGTGGGAGCAGAAGCAAGAGCGGGAGATATGGTTTCTAGATCTGTGGGGGATGGAGATGATGGTGAAGGTGAGACGGATGATCCTCCACCCTGGGACCCTTTTCTGGCTTTTGGATGGTCTGGGGAAGGGTCAGTGGATTGGGGAAAGCTACCCTGTTGTCTACCATCTATAGAGAAAAGATTTTTTGTGGTCACTTTCACTCCCTGGGAGGTAATTTTCTACTCGGGTGCCTGTGTGTGCTTGCTTGGCTCGTGGAAGGTAGGTGGTCATATTTTTGGTGCCTTTGGTAACCCCTCGGTGTTGTTAGCCTTTTCATTTACACCCTTTGAGGATGCGAGGGATGAATGGGGGAGCAGAGGGCCTTGTTGCTATTAACTATTTTAATGGGTCCATCCCTTGCATTGTGTTCTTCACAGTTTTGGGGCACTTTGTTGGTGCAGTGCTCTCCATTGTCAGCATTTTGGGCTCAGTTGCTGGTGTGGTGCTCTGCATTATCAAAGATGGGTGGTGCATGATCTTTGCAACCCTAATTCTTCTACCCTTTGGTGGGTTTATCTACTGTGCAGGGGCCAACTTTGGCCTTCTATGCGTGTTACTGTTGAAGATCTCTATGGCAGTGGGGTCTTAAGCCCTCATCCCTCTTCTTGGTCCATTTGGAGGCACTCCTACGATTTGGGAGTTTACTTTTTGGAGTGCCCTATTACTGTTATGGGGTTGTTGGTCCCCTATCTTGAATCCTATTACATAGAGTTTATATCTAACGAGGTTGTGCGTGGTGGTTCCACTCTCCTCCCCTTACCCTCTTCTTTGGAGGAGGAGAGTATCTTTCTATCTATGCTCGGGTTGATCTCCTTCTACTTCTTCTTCTCTCTGCTACTTTACTTATCGAGGTGGAGGCATCTCCTTTTGAGGCAGAGGTCTGCCTTGTGGAAGAGGCTGGAAGCAGTTTTGTGGGGGGTTTAATATGATTAGGTGCTGAATTTTTAGTTGGGGAAGAGGTTGACTTTCTTTCTTGTGGGTTCTTGTCTCTGGTTTCCCTTTTGAGGTGGGTTTCACACCTTTGGAGGTGGAGTGGATTCTTATTGGAGCCTAGTTTTCTTTCTGCAGTTCTGGATGCCTTCTTAAATTCCATCTTGTTGGTTCCGAGTTCCATGTAAAAACCCTGGTCTTCTATTTGGGAGTTTAAAACTCTAGTTCTTTAGTCTGGCTTTGGCCTGTTATTTGGGCATTTAGGATTTTAATGTTTCATCTTTCTTAGATGTTGTTGGGTTTCTGCATCTAGGCTGGTAGTTTTTTATTGGCATTTCTTTTATAGCATTGAGTGTATAGGGTTCCAGGGCCCCTTCAAAACCTGGTTATGCACCTTGCATTGGCTTCTTTCATTTGATTGGCTCTGTCCTTTCAATCTGGGCTCACTTTCTGATCTTTCACTCTATTATGGGTTTTTGACACCCTATAAAACCTGTTTTACTTTATCAAAAACAAAATAGGAGTTAAGAGTAGTAGAGTTACCCAAGAACCCATTCAATTATATGTAAGTGGGAGAGTAATAATTCCCACAAAGTAGATCTTTGGGGAGAATATTTGGTGACATAAATAAAGAAACTAAGAAGAAAATCATAAAACAAGATTTTAACCCATAGACAATAGTTATTAGGATCTTTTCCTACTACAACAATTGACTTGGAAAGCTAAGGTGTGACAACCAATATACCCCCTCCTCTACCTTCATGATTGTTGACCTAAAACATAGCCTCTTTTCACACAACAACAAGGTTGGTGCCAAGATTAGTGTGGCTAATTTTTAGTTCTTGAATCATAAGGATGTTGAATAGGCTAAATAACTGAGAGGGGGGTGAATCAATTATTCAAAAATACTTATTAAAAAATTTATTGAACCAGTAACCATTTAAACAATCTAGATACTTATAAAAGATGTAAACATGGAACCACAAAATCATAAACATAATGAACACCAAAGTTTATGTGGAAAATCAAATTGGGAAAATTCATGGAGAAGCTAGCTCTTAGAAATGAAAATTGGTTAAAGTGACACTAGTTAAGGTGATTTTTATAAGGGCTCACTATCAATTTTCTCATTGCAAGTTAGCTCACTTTCGATCATGCTAATTACCCTCAACAATGAATATGGCTAACTATCAATATAAAAGATGTTTACTCATAAAATGTGAATTGATAGAATTACATCTAACTATGCATGATATAGTTCCAATTGATAACACATAGGTCACCAACACTAGAGATGTGATATAGACCCTCTACCTTCATACACTAAACTTATGCACCATAGTATAAAAGGTCTTATTTCTATATATTACTCAACTTCTTTCACACCACTACCTAATATTCCAAAATAGAATCACACTCTATCATCTTTGGTTCTCTATCTCGAGCTTGCACATCTTTTCACACAACTATTCACCTTCTCTCACTCTCTTCGTATATCAGATACAAAAATATTTCCACTACCTAAAAAAACAACCTAACACAAATTGTAAACTCATTATCTTCATATACTAGTAGAATTGTCTCGCCAACTTAAGGGCCACGGTGTGAATGTTTTCAAAAATATTTAGTATCATCTAGTAGAATGAGAAAAAGATGAAGAAATAACTCATATCATTGTTTTTCCACCTGGTATTGATGGCTAGCACAATAAACTATAGTAGAAAAGAAAAGTTATCACTTTTATGATTAATCTCATACAACTTGGTAGCACTAGAAAATGTGACTGCTAAATGTCTCCTTAGCAGTAATCTCATACAACTTGATAACACAAGAAAATGTGATTGCTAAATGACTCCATAGAACTCTTTCCTCCATTTACTGCATATGTACTCCAAGTGAGATAAATCTAACACCTCCCACTATTGCACCTTCAGTCCAACTAGAAGAAATCTATATTGATTACATTCTTCCTTTATTAATAGATCTCATGCAAATTTTCTTTTGTCTTTGTATCTCTTTCTCATTAGGTGACTGAAGACACTTTCAAAATCATTTATCAACATGCCTTAACACAACCATTAGATATGCAAAAAGGAAAAATGAAATGAAAATAGAATTATGATTAGATTGACAAGGAACACTACCCTAGGATGACTTTTGCATCTAAGAAAAGGGGTTGATTTATGCCAACCACCTATATTAGAAAATCATTAATCAAATATCCAAACAAACATATTGAATATTCATATTTGTTACCTCTTATTACATATGTTCTTCCTTTGTTTTCACTCTTGATGATTATAATTGTTCTAATGACTCTTCCTCATATGCCAACATTTATAGTACCAAGAAACCAAACCATGATAACTATCTATTTTTATCTGCCACCCTCTATATAATAGATTTTATTACTTCAAAAGAGGGATAGTTGACGATATTAATACCACAAAAAGGTGGTGAAAAGTTAGATGTTATCACTATAAAGTGAGAGCATGGTTTTAAACAATCTAGGTAAATAATAGTTGATAAATATTGTTAGTGTATTTATTTAATTTAATTACACATAGGCTTATTTATTTAATATTCGTCCATTATCATTTGACACTTGTTCACACAATTTGTCATCATTTAGAGAGGTGTCAATTCTATTTCGATATCTTGTCCTAGCTTTGTGGGAGGAAACTCACAATTACTCATTGAGTGCTCAACTTTCTGATTTAACCTAATCACTCTTCCTATATGTACTTTTCTTCTTTAATCAATTGATGGTCGATTTTGAATTCTATTTTATGTTATTTTGTGTTATTGTGCTTCATTTTTTATTTCTTATAGATCTTTGATTATAGAAATCTATATTGTATCAGAGCCTTTAAAGATATTTTGAAGCCAGTACGTTTACAGTTTTGACGGCTTTATGCTGCTACTCACGGTGGTCTACTGTAAGTGGGCACCCTACCCTACTCGCAGCTCCATCACATTCATCGGGTCCGTTACATCTATAGATTCCCAGCTAGCTGTGCACTATCGGTACATGGTCATGGCAATTGAGGTTACGATGACCTGTGACATCACATCAACCTATCACATTGGTAGCACTTGCGCTGTTTCAGTCTCAACGATGAAGCTCCTTCAGTAACGATGTTCACTATACTTACGTCGTCAAGTTTGAACATGGGTGATAGAACTCATTCAGCCAGCGATGATTGGTTGTAGCCCCTGGTCACATGGGATTTTCGGCCTTAGTCCATTCCAACCCATGGGGGCTTAAGTTTGGTCTGTTTATTTTTGTTTGGTAAATTTCTTTTAGTGAAGTTCACATTTTTCACCATAATTTTTTTTAGAGGAGGATTAATTTTCTAAGTAGGAAAAAATTTCTTTTGTTCATAATTTTTTATGAGCAATTCGAAATTGGGAGTTATTTTTTGCAAAAGTATTTTTTTGTCATGAATCTAAAGGGCACACTCATGTATTATCATTATAAAATGATATTTTTTGTTTTTTTGGGGTTTGGTTACAAAGCACACCTTCTATAAAGTGCCAAAAATAAGGGGAGAACAAAAAGATATTCAAGGGGGTGTTGTGTGTTCTCTATTTCTCACACTTCCTCAAGAAGTGCTCTTCATTTCCACATTCTACAAAGAAACAATCTAAGTCTAACAACATGGATCTTAATGTGACTATACAACCCCTATCTCCTTTCAATTATCATAATTGGAAGTTGAAAGTAATTATTTTACTTAAGAGTAAAGGCTTATTTAGGGTAACAATGAGAACGAAAAAATAACCTAATGCAACTTAAAACAAAGATTTTTTTTTCAATAAGTGTGACCAAGCATTTGGCTTTGTATGTTTAAATTTATCTCCTAAATTAGTAATTCATGTTGAGAACTTGAAAATACCCAAAGATGTTTGGGAAGCTCTCAAAACACTGTTTGGGATAATTAATGAACTTAGAAGTTATGAGTTGGAAAATCAACTCCTAGGTCTTCTAAGTCGTTCAAGTTTTTAAAATTTAGAGGCTTCTTCACTAAATTTAGATCTTTAAAGTTAGAATTAAAAGATTTTGGAATTGACAAGAAAGAGGATCAATTAATCCTTTATGTACTTTTCAAACTAGGTTTTAAATTTTATGTGTTTGTCTCTTCTTTCTATTCTACTAAAAGAGCACTTCATACCTCATGGTCTATGCCCTCACTTGATAAGTTGATTATTAATATTATAAGTGAACAAGAATAGTTAATTCAAATGGGTACTTTGAAATCTACTAAGGCATAGGTTTTAATTACAAAAAATGAAAAGAAACAAAATGCTAAAGGAGAGAAAAAGAACACTAAAAAGGACAAGGAAGGGAAGAAAGAAGATAAAATTGACAACTTTAAAAAGGATAACTCA
The DNA here is from genome assembly GCA_018584345.1 of Thuja plicata. Lineage (NCBI taxonomy): Eukaryota > Viridiplantae > Streptophyta > Pinopsida > Cupressales > Cupressaceae > Thuja > Thuja plicata. The sequence goes on from MU223463.1 coordinate 3,967,712, forward strand.
CCTCAACAAAGTAAATAAACTACTAAGAGAGTTAAATGTGCCTTTTGTAACTAAACTAGATGTGAAGAACATGAATGCATCAAAAAACAAATTGACAACATCACTATTCGAATCACAAAAATTAATATTGAGGTAACTGATTTTGTCAAAATATCTTCTTTAAATCAATAAATTATTAAGGACAAAGGGAAATTTAAACGTACGTTTTTATTTACAAAGTGATTATAGATTCTAGTGTTACACACCATACTAGTTTTGAACTTGATGTGAGCTCTTTAGATCCTTATTATAGTCATGATATTTCAGATGATTTAGCAGATGAGAGTCATATCTAAACAAATTTTCAGGAAGGGCCACATTCTCTTCTTGGTGTGTGGTCTATATTAGTAGCATCTACATCCTTTTGCGGGGCCTTATAGGATTCTTATCTTCTTATCTCTTTCTAGAGGATAGTTTTTTCCCGTTGGGTTTTCTATCTTTCTCCTTTTCTATGAGATTTTATTGTACATGGTTACCTACCAGGCTAGTGGTCGGGACCCATATTTTATATTTTCCTCCTAAGTTATGCTTAAGAGAGGGGGGTTATTTTATTTATTTTATTTAATTACACTTGGGTATATTTAGCCTACTTAGTCATCAATGTTCATTTGACACTTGTTCACACAAGTTTTCATCATTAAACACTCACATATAGGTGTCAATTATATTTCAACACCTCATCCTAGCTTAATAGGAGGAAACTCGCCACTATGGATTGAGTGAATTATGTTTGAATTAAGACTCAACACAATCACTCCTTCTATATGTACTATGCTTGTCCAATCAATGGATGGTCGACTTTGGGCTTTATTTTTTGTTAGTGTACTTCAATTTTTTTTTTTATACATCTTGGTTGTAGAAATCTACAAAGAAGTTATGTTGTAACTACAGTTATAGTTATAATATATATAGTATTATGACAATAGGTGAAACTACTGAGCCTTTACATCTATGGTTATTCTAGCTAGGATTTGGGGTTTTTCTATTTCTTGTAAGTCATGAATTCATTTGCACCTACCATATCACAATATGCAGTGAGATTAACATGAGCATCCCTACAATTTAGGGTAGTAATATCAACAAAATTGAAAAAGTTTTAGCTTGCATTTGAGTCGGGAGCCTCGACAAGCCCATAATCAAGTAAAAGAATATGAAATTCAGTTTTAGATAATTGTGTAGTGCACTACATAGAACTCTAGTTAGAGCTTATTTATTTTTCATGCCAATTAGATAATTATTTTACAGTGATTTTAAAATTTTAATTTTATTTAATTTATAACTAAATAAAATAGTTGGATCCCTCACCTAATATATTAACCAAAAATAAAATTATAATTTATTTTCCAATTTCACAAAAAAAAATAGACTCCGATAGTTTAACTAAGGAGAACTACCACCAAAAACTATGTAGTAAAACTTTGAGGTAATTCTCTTGCCATAATTTTAGCAAGTTTATTTTTACAAATTTGTATACAACAAGGGCTTGAATGTTTTGGATGCACAAAAACAAAAAGTGAGGGCTATATTCATCTAACGTCTATTAAAACACACCTCACTAGTTTTGTATAGTTGTACTATATAGTATCTATAGTAACTAAATTTGTTAATTCAAGGAAAATATAATATATTCAGTTGTATGGACCTTTGTTCTATTTCATTGACACCTTATTCATTTCTAACTACAATTTGTCTTAGTTTTGTGGTTTGTACAAGTATCAGACGTGTCATTCCTTGTTATGAACAATAGATAGCTCAATTTTCAAGATAAAGTTTAGCATATATTTTAATGAATTATTTGTATTATTTTTTATGATAATATGCATCTTTGTTTCTGATTCTTAATTTACATTACAGATTATAGAACTTGCATCGATCTAATATGATTAATCTTCTTGATAGGATGTAAGGGTAGTGATGTTTTTCCACCTAATCTTGTACAGTTAATAGTTTACTCTTTTAGCCAGAAGATCACTATTGAGCTTAAATAGTAAATTAATTAAATCCCATTCTTTTTGTTTGGTCTGGTTGACTGGGTTATTGTTGCCAGATAGCAAGAAAGTAGAAGTATTATCTATACTCAAACAAGAGTGCTAATTAGTTGATAGGCTAATATTAGGTTGAACTCCCACCATAAAAACAATAAGTCTTACCTATTAAAATTTATATGACTCAAGAAAAGGTCAGAAAATTTTATTGGCGAGTGAAAAACCTGACACTGACCAGCTGAAGCTTATGTTTCTTGTAGAATTTTAGATTTTGTCAAGGCGTCATTGTCTCTTAAATGCAAACTCCACTTCAATAAATGTGTTTTGGAAGAAAGAAGAGATGTGGTTTACAGATGGCTGGGAATGAAATGGATGTGACCTTTTATATTGTCTGGCTTGTTGGAAGTAATAATTGTTAGAGTTGAAGGCCAACAGTCTTTTGTCTCTTATTGTGACTGTTCGATTCCAAAGACTCTTCATTGTATTATTGCTGGAGTCTTTATATTTGTTGTAGCTTCTCATTTGTAATTTGTTCTTTAATCAATACAATACTCCACAGTCTGGATGTAACCACATTTGTGGTGAGCCAGGATAAATCTGTGTGTCATTTATTTGTTTCATCTTATTTGCATTTGCTATTTATTCTTCTACAATCGAATCCTTTCAATTGGTATCAGAGCTGGGCGAATAGCTGATGTGAAATTTTGTGATTAAATTTCCTAAGAATGGAGGATACAAAAGTGGAGAAATTCGTAGGCAAGAACTTACGCCTATGAAAAGTGTAGATATGTTCCTTTCTGATTCAGCAAGATTTATCAATCGCATTGGAAGGAAAAACTAAGAATCTAGCTGCAATGTCAGATGAAGATTGGAAGAAAATAGATGAAAAAGCGATGGCGTCAATCTTCCTTTCGCTATCACAAAATGTCTTATTCAATGTCTTGAAAGAAAAGACAACAAAAGAAATTTGGGATAAACTTCAGAGCATGTACGAGATGACATCAACTGCAAATAAAATCTTCATTTTGAAGAGACTCTACAAGATGAAAATAAAGAAAGGGGCAGCGATGTAAAATCATATAAATGATTTAAACACTTTGTTATGTCAAGCAACCTTGATTGGTATGACACAAGATAATGAAGCCAAAGCCATCATCTTGTTGTGTTCCTTACCCGATAGTTGGGATCCCGTAGTTACAGCTATTAGCACTTCAAATTCCACAATGAAGAAGCTGGTCTACGATGAAGTGGTTGCTACTTGTCTTAGTGAAGATATGAGAAGAAGTAACAAAGACACTCCATTCGGTGATGCTCTTACCATGGTTAGCACTAAAAATAGAGGAAGAAGTCAGCATAGAGGCAAAAATAATTACAATCAGTGGTCACAATCAACAAGAAGATCACAATCTAGAGGAAGAGAAGGTGGCTGCTGGTATTGTGGCAAATCTGACCATGTCAAGAAAGATTGTAGAAAATATAAGAAAGCACAAAAAAAGGTTTTGGACAGCAGAGTGAACATAGCTCATGATATGGATGATGGCATCTTAATTCTCTCCACAAGTGACACAACATCTGAATCTTGGGTCCTAGATTTTGGTGCTTTCTTTCACGCTACTTCTTGCATGGATTTGTTTACAAACAACCAAGAAGGTGAGTTTGGAAAAGTTTATTTGGGGGATAATAGTTCATGTGAGATTATTGGAAGAGGTGATATTGTTTTGCATTTAAATGCAGGCGTTAAATGGCTGTTAAAAGATGTTAGGCATATTCCTAAATTGAAGAAAAATCTAATTTCTGTAAGTCAACTGTATACACAAGGATTTTTCACCACTCTCATAGACAAATGGAAAGTCACTAGTGGTTCTATGGTTATCGCAAAAGGCAATAAGGTGGGCAGCCTTTATGTTGTTGAAATTATTGGTGAGGTGGGAGCTACTATGACTCTTGTGGGCAGCGATGCCGCACTTTGGCATCAAAGATTGGGTCACATAAGTAAGAAAGGCCTTAAGGTTATGATGAACCAAGATCAATTACCCGGTCTTCAATCCGCAGATTTGGAGTTTTGTGAACATTGCCTTTGTGGGAAACAAAAATGGGTCAGCGTCTTGAAGAATGGCCATGACAAGAAGACCACACCTTTGGAGTTGATACACTTGGATGTCTTTGGCCCCACGGAGGTAACCTCTTATGGAGGTGTACAATATTTTGTTACTTTTCTTGATGATAGCACCTAAAAGGTATGGGTTTATATGCTTTCTAGAAAATCTGAGGTATTCTCTAAATTCAAAGTTTTTAAAGCTCTTGTGGAAAATTAGAGTGGTCATAAAATTAAGTGTTTGAAGACGGATAATGGAGGTGAATTTTGTTCGTTGGAGTTTGATAACTTTTGTGTAGATCAAGGTATAAGAATAATTAAGGTTGTTCCTTATTCACCTCAAGAAAATGGGGCAACAGAACGGTTAAATAGAATCATTCTTGAGAAGGCAAGGTGCATGCTTTCCAATGCCAGTTTGGGCAAAGAATTTTCGGCGGAAGCCTGCAATTCAACGGTCTATTTAATCAATAGGTTTCCTTCATCTCTTCTAAAGTTTCGTATTCTGGAAGAGGAATGGCTGGGAAAGAGGATTTCATACTCACACATCTGAGTTTTTGGGTGTGAAGCTCATGTACATGTCCCAAAAGGAAGAAGGACAAAGCTGGATTTCAAATCACAAAAGGGCATATTTGTGGGATATGGAGAAGACCAATTTGGTTACAAAATTTGGGATCCAGTTGAAAAGAAAATCATTCAGAGTCACGATGTGGTGTTTAATGAAACAATGTTTCTAGCTATGAAGGAGGAAACACATGACAGAGAGTTTGTTCCCTTATCTGCATTTCAAATGAACTCATTCTCTTCTGTACACCTGCAACATGTTCCCCTTACACCAAATTCTATTCTAAATCCTCATTCTTTTTACACTACCATTGAACAAGAGTTGGATGATTCTTATGAAGATACAAGTATGCAGTAAGAATAGGGGATTCTCTATTCATCTTATGAAAACACTGCTGACTGGGAGAATGAGCTGCCCCCAAATCCTTTCAATTGTGGAAGGGTGGTAGAGAGTGAAGGCCCGCGTGAGGTGAACAGCCCACACTCTGCACCAATAGCAGAGAAGACCAACTCGCATAAAATAGTCCCCCACCCACGCGGAGAGCAGCAAAGTCTATGTGGAAGACAAGACCCGCATGGAATGGGTAGCCAGCATAGACAGCATGGCATAGGGCAGCACAATACACATCTCAATAGCCCCTGTTACCCGTAGCATACTAGTCCCCTTCACGCACAGCTGTCTCCCATGATGGATTCAAACTTTCCCATGATGACTTCAAACTTTCCCACGATGCTTGAAGAATACAGTCAACATGTGACTCCAGGCAGTATTGAGACTGCTGTGGGACATAAAATTTTTATTAAAGTTGGGCGTTATGCTAATGGTATGGTGGACAACCATAAGTCACTTGTCAAAACAACTAAACCCAATGAAGAATTGGGGGTAACTGCCCATGTCAATTCCCCTACTACTCATATCGACATTTAGAATTCACCCCACATGATGGATGTCCTGCTGCCAATTCAATTGCAACTCAAAGAGATTGTATGTAAATAGTCTAATACATTAGTAAATCAGAGAGATACAGCTGTTCACTCTGGTAAATATGAGAGTAACATTGTTGATCCACAAAAAAAATAGAACATTGAATCGGGGAAGACTCATGAGCTATGAAGGTCCTCTAGACAGAGAAAAATTCCATCAAAATTCTCTGACTATGAGCTACTATTCGCTGAAGAAGCAGAGCCCTCAATTCTTATTTTCAAATTTTCAGAGCCATCAACATTTAAAGCTTCTCTCAAAGATGTCAATAGTGATAAATGGCAAATAATGATGCATTGGGAGATGGATTCTTTACTCAAGAATCAGACTTGAAACTTAGTCTCTATTCTTCCAAATTGAAGACCACCTAGAAACAAGTGGGTATGTCGGATAAAAGAAGAAGATGAAGGCAAAAAATGCTTCAAGGCCAGATTGGTAGTAAAGAGGTTTGATCAAGAGCAGGGGATAGCTTTTAATGAGATCTTCTCACTGGTTGTCAAGATGACAACTATCCAGACAGTCTTGGGTTTAGCAGAAATGTGGGATCTTGAGTTGGAGTAGCTTGATGTGAAGACCGCATTCCTACATGGTGATGTAGAAGAAGAGCTATACATGGAGCAGCCTCAAGGATTCATCAAAAAGGGACAAGAACACCTTTATTGCAAGCTAAATTGAAGCTTGTATGGCCTCAAGCAAAACCCAAGATAGTGGTACATAAAATTCAATCACTTCATGGCTGAAAACAATTTCACAAGATGTGAATCAGACCCATGTGTCTATTTCAAGACACTTCCTAATGGTGAGTTCGTAATTCTCCTTCTTTATGTCGATGAAATGTTAGTAGCTGGCACAAACAAAAGGATTGTTAATGAGTTAAAGGAGAAATTGGGAAGAAAATTTGACATGAAGGACGTAGGGGCAGCTAAGAAGATTCTTGGCATGACAATCACAAGAGATAGGAAGAAGAGGGAAATTACCTTATCCCAAAAACAATACATTGATAAAATTGTTGAGAGGCTTGGCATGGCTGATGCAAAAGTTATTCCTCTTCCTCTTGCTAGTCACTTCCATTTAAGTTTTGAATTGTGTCCAAAAACAAAAGAAGAAAAGGAATTCATAGAGAAAATTCCTTATAAATATGCCGTTGGAAGTATTATGTATGCAATGGTTTCTACCCACCCTGACATTGCCCATGCGGTGGGAGTTGTGAGTAGATTTATGAGCAATCCCAGGAATGCTCATTGGGAAGCAGTTAAGTGGATACTACGGTATCTAAAAGGAACTTTAGATTATGCATTATGCTTTAGAGGAGATAAAGTTCAGCTGCAAGGTTACACTAATTCTGATCTTGCCGGAGACTTGGATAAATGAAGGTCTACCACTGGGTACACCTTCATGTTTACTGGAGCTGCTATCAGTTGGGCTTCAAGATTGCAGCATTGCATTGCTCTTTCTTCAGCTGAGGTTGGATACTTGTCTCTTTTTGAAGGGGCAAGGGAGATGATTTGGCTTCAGCGATTGCTTGGTGACTTGAAAGTTCATCAAAATGAATATAATTTGTTTTCAGACAGCCACAGCACTATCTTCATGGCTCATAATCATTCATCACAGTGTCTCTCTGAGCACATTGACACACATGCTCACTTTTTTCATCATGCAGTTGAAGAAGGACAGTTGAAAGTTGTCAAGATTGATACCAAGATCAATCCAGCCTACATATTCACAAAGGTTGTCACCAAAGAGAAGTTTGAAAGTGCAAGGAATTCTCTTGGGCTTGTAAAGAAAAGATAAATCAGCACTTAAATAGGGTATTGGGTGTTTATTTGTAGCATTTAGTTGTCCTTTAGGTGGGATTTTTTTTAGAGTTGAAGGCCAACTGTCTTTTGTCTCTTATTGTGACTCTTCGATTCTGAAGACTCTTCAATGTATTATTGCTGGAGTCTTTATATTTGCTGTAGCTTCTCATTTGTAATTTGTTCTTTAATTTCGTATAAAAACAACAAATAGCCAGAATCTGTGTAGACAAAAAAAATGAAACTTGAAAAAAAAACTTCCATAAATTGTTTTGGAGCTTTATGCGAGGAAGCCTTCTGTTTGTTGAGCTTCCATTAAGCTAATTGGTAATAAGCATCTGAATCAAGTTTATGGTGGGTTGGAATTGCTTCATTAATAAAACTAACAGCTAGCTAGGTTGAATATCTTATAGAGACATTGTAACAGGAGTTGAATCGCAGAGGTAAGGATACAAATTTTTTAACAAAGTTTCCTTTAAACAATAAATTTAAGAGTAAAAATCAAAATTTTGTAAGAGTCATTTTGTTGTGGGGAAAATTGTTAGTCACTGCGGATTAAACTACAAGGATTTCTCAGCATTCAAAAAAAATGTCCTCTAACCTTTTCCATGAGGAATGGCTAATCCTCCTTGATGGTTATCAAATATATTCACGTAGTTTTTTAAGTGTAAAATAGTACACTTTGTATTAGAATGTATGGGTAGAGTTTTTTTATTTTTATTTTTAATTTTTTAAACATGACTCCAAAAAAAATTTATGTAGGAGTAGAGTTTTAAATATCATTCTGAAAGGAAACAAGTACCATTATTAATATATGAAACAAGTACCATTATTAGTATATATATTTTTGGTAAAGGAAAGCATACTTTCCCTTACACTCTTCCTCAAACAGAGCAGTCCCTAAAATAGTAAGATGCATAAATTTAATGTGTGTTAATATTATAAATTTAATGGGTATATTTAACTCTATATGTTTTTGAAAATTAAATGTTAGAATTCAACGGGTTGAATTCAATTGGTTACAGTTTTGGATTTTCTATAGTGGAGACCTGGGTTCAAATCCCCATAGGGAGTCTTTTGTGACTTGATTTCTAGTGTGAGGAGTTGATATTTGTAAACAATCTCTAATATATCAAAAAATAAATTAAATAAATAAAATAATTAAAAAAAAATGTTAGAAATATCCAATTAGATCTAACTAATTAAAGTATTTCAATCTCCGATGAATAATGAATGGTTCATTGACCACTCAAAATGTGGTCTTTGGGTCTGCTGATAGACTTTTCTTGCCATTAAAGAATCAACACATAGGTTTCTAATGCTGCCACACTAGAGCCAAGTGGAAAAGCCACTAGCAAGCAGTTAGATTATCACTCTTTATTTAAAAAAAAAATCCCACAAAAAAGGAAGGTGACAACCAACTAAATATAAATTAAGGGGTAATATTGTAAAATTTACAAGTTGAATGTAAAAATGAAATTGATAAGCAGAAGATATTTTCTACAACATGTCAAAATGTGATATTACTATCAAGATTCATTTGTGTAGTTTTTGAGTCAAACTCATTGACCCATGTTTCACAAGAACTCATCTCCCATAAGAATGAATTGAACACTTAGTAGTCATTACATTTAGGTAATTCTCATAGAGGTGAACCACCAGGACTTTCTGAGAGATCACCCATCCTATTACTACTCCAGCTCAACTGCGCTTACCCATCGAGTTTTCTCCAAGGCTAAGCTCACTTTGCTTTCAACTCCATTCGCAAAACCTTTAGCAAGTGTTGTGCCTTATGAATCATTCATTACAATGAAAAAAATATAGATAGATTATATCTTAGATATTGTGTTTGTCCATTACAATAAGCTAAATTTACATATTAATTTATTATAATTATTCACTTTTGTTCTTTCCATTATTATTAAATTGAAAAAATTCTTGCGAAGATTATAGATTTATTTTAAGTGACCATTTACTTTAGTCTAGCCCTTGATATTATACAGTTGTAATGCTTATATAACTACCATTATTAACTATTACATAGGTGTTTGTAGGCTATTTAGATTGCTCTATTGAGTTATAAATACAGGTTATGGTGAATATAGGAATTCCACAGAATACTATTAGCACTTTGAGTGATCCCTTAGAGAAAAATATACCTCCCTCAATAGAAGATGAAAAAGACTTATAAACAACTGATTCAACTTTAGTGGATTGGCTAGGATTGTACCATAGTAATTTTGAAATCCTCTCAAACAACATCATGGAAAACTATTGAGAAATAATAGAGGGAGCAAGCCAAACAAACCTATCTGTGAAGAATGTGCAAAGCTATGAGATTGAAATCATTGAAGAAGTTGTCCAAAAATACCACACGACATGTGGGTTATTAGAAGCACATTAAAATTTTCTCCATGAATTTAAATATGATGAGTATTATAGCATGGGACATAGGACATTCCTTCTCATTTAAAAATGTATCCCAAGATTTTTTAAATGACTTGTGGTGTAAGTGTTGATCTTGTGGAATTTTTCCTTGATGACGTGGTTACCTAGCGACATGTATTTGGTGGCATTGTTGTTAAGTTATGTGGCTTGTGGGACCACTATTGATATTTTGACTTAACATGAATATTATGATGAGTTTTAACTCATGCTAAACCCCTAGTTCAGATGTCAAATAACATTATTGGTATCTTTAATATATCTCCAGATGTCAAATATTTCTTATCATTCATTCTGTTCTACTCGCCATTTGGTTTCTTCAAACTCTTGAATCATTTTCATGATGGAATCCGTAGTTTGCTTTGGTCTAGTTGTCGTGGGTTTTCATCAATCATATTTTTTTGTTGGAATCTATTGTTTAACATTGCTCTGGCTATTGTGTTCTTGCAACATCATACTTTTTTTTTTGGTTAATCTACTATGTTTTGAATGGTCTTGACAATTTCTTGGCATTTGTCTCCATTCGAGTGTAGAGGTTGATGCATCTTAAAAGGCACATGGTATTTCTTTCTCTCTTGATATTTTATGTAGTGGCTAGGTAAGTTTCTTTGCTTGTCAAATCTTTGAAAAAAGGAAATTTTTAAAGAATGTAATCAGTTCCAAATGGTTATTCAGTTTTCAACATGAATGTTGTTTCAGTTTTCATATGGAAAAGGGAATCACTTTATTGAGATAGTAAAGTTGATTCAGTCTTGGTTACTTATTTAGTTTGAACCCTAATGGGGTCACAGCTTTAAAAGTGGTTTGTGTAAGCAGTAAATATTTTCTCCAAACCTGACATGGGTTGTGGTATAACTATTAAATTATTATTGTTTGTGAAGAGGGAAAAAGTTTTTGAAAAGCCATTATAGGGTTTATATGTCAAACGTTTCCTTTACTGGTTGAATAACAATTTATTCTATACCTATTTTTTTTTAAACAACAGAGGAAATTTTTATGGTTTATTTTGTAATACTTCTCTATATAAGAGAATGTATGTGTGTGAAAATAATTGAAAAATACATACCCGTACATCCTCTTGTATACAGGGTATTTGATGAAAATTGATGATAATATTTTGTGATTACCTGTATGTGTAAGTTTTATTGATTTAATGCATGCAATTATACATATATGTAATCTTGATTGACTCAAATTTTTGAAGAGAAAGGGGTTGTAGCCCTTGCAGTAGAGGTTGTAGAAACATTCTAAGAAGATTGGTACTCAATAAAAGGATTTTCATAGGAGTGGTTTTTTCATCCTATGATGAAACCGTTTTAGGTTCTTGAGGGTTTTTCCACTCAGCACAAAATCTGGTGTGTTGTCTCATTTTTATGGTTGAAGTTATATGTGTTGATACTGCTTTTCTAAATACTTTCTTTCAATTTTTCTAAAACTTGTTTAAAGTTTTAAAAACAATATATATTTTTGTAGTCTAATTCACCCCCCCCCACTCTCTAACTTCTTTCACTTCCATCAAGTGGTATTAAAGCCAAGGGTTCCTAATTATGTCTTCCTATAGGAATTATCCTAGGTATTTTGAAAGTGTCCATGGAACAAGTTCAAGGTGCTTCTCTCATCTGAGCCCTATTATTTGATGGAATTTATTATGTGTTCTGGAAAGTCATGATGGAAGACTTCATTAAATCCTTAGATGTTTGTATGTGGAAATTTTTCATATCAAAATATACTATTCCAAAAACAATACCCATTGATGTTGATGTTAAGACTAAGTATGAACTTGACAAAAGAGCCAAATTTTCTATCCTATGTGGTTTGTCTAAAGATGTATTTTTTAAAGTCATGTATTGTCAGTCTACCAATGATATTTGGATCAAGTTAGTAACTATTTACCAAGGAGATGAGAAAGTTAAGGAGTCAAAATTAATCACTTTAAAAAATCATTTTGATGAGTTGAAAATGCATGAAGATGAAAACATTGCTTCATATTCTTAAGAGTAGATGAAATAGAAAATTCTAGAAGAGATTTAGGAGAAGATATAAAAGAACATGATATTGTTTCAAAATTTGTTAGATATGTTCTACCTAAATTTGATACCATGATTTCTACTCTTGAAGAAAAGAAAAACATTTCCAAAATGACTCTGCATCAGATTCAGGAAATTTTGACTGCATATGAGATGAGAATTAGTAACAAAAATGCTTGCTCTTCATCGAAAGAAACAACATTTAAGGCTGAAAAATATGATGATAGTGATTCTGATATAACGAATTCTCTTGAAGCATTACTAGTCAAAAAGTTTAAAGAGAAGTATCATGGAAAACCCAAGTATTTTAATTTTGGACAGATTGGACATTTCTCTGCAAAATTTCCTAAAGATGATCAAAATGGTGATCATGAAAAAATTGACAAGTACTTTTATAGAAAACCATGGAATCAAAGCCAACGGTTTAAGAACTTTAAAAAAAGAATCTCTTAGAAAAAGAAGGCTCTGATGGTGAGTCAAAATCAGGTGAAGAAGGAGAAAATCTATCATGATGGAGACATAGATCTTGAAATAGAACTTCTTTGTTCTCTTCAAGAAATAAAAAGATTAAAAAAATCAATCACTATTCTTTAAAAGGGAACTTGGAACTCCAAACTAAATTAAATAGTGCAAATCAGCTAATTGGGGAGCAAGATTCAGTAATAGAAGAAAATGAGAAGAAATTGTTTTCACTGTAGAAGTGTTTTGATCAATTAAGTACTAATTTGGAATAGGGAGAATCTGCAAAACAAACTTATTTTTCAAAATTTAAAGGTTATTGTTATAACTGTAATTTATTTGATCATAAAGCTAGAAGCTGTCAATAGTTTTCTTCTAGATCCTTGCGTGGTCCTAAAAGGAAATCAGGTGTTTCAAATGTTTCTTTTATGGTCACTTTGAAAATTAGTGTAAAATGAACTTGATGCCTAAGTATATATGGAGACCTAAACATAAATCTCTTGTAGTAGAAACTGCTTAATTTTCTCATAAGTCTACTACATGGGTTCTGGATAGTGGATGTTCCCATCACATGACTATTACCTTAATTTTACACATTGCAATTTGATAATCATAAACAACACTAGATTGCATAAAGGTATACCTCTATGACATTTTTATTTAGTAAATGAAAATGATATACATTCCCATTGCATTCATACTATCAGATTTTGTACTCTAAGTTTTGATCACATTCAGATTTTCAAATTTCTGATTGATCATTATGTTGTGCATTCAAACTAAATGTAATAAGCAAATATTTCTTCCGTATTACATATTTTCATTTTGAAAATTAGAGGTAATTAAAGAAATGGAAAAAAAATAGAGGCATGAGTATGGGTCCATGCATTGCCTTTCGAGAGTACACCCTTTAATAGGGTAGCTAGTTGTCTATCCTGGGTCAAATCTCCATGTATGTCCTTTGTCCAGGTCCTCCTGTCAGTTCTGCATTTTAGGTCTAGGGTCATGTCCTGCATCATGAAAATAAAAGAAAGATTAGATCCAAGTTAGATCCAAGCAATGCATGGAAACCAAAGAATCACACAAGAATCAATCTTTCAGACCTGTAATGTACCAATAACATCAATACAAAAACAAGGTATGCATCTACATCAACTAGATAAAAGTATCCAAGGGACATTACTCCATGAAACCTTTTACTATCTATGGTTATCATTCTGCATTTTTGAAAATAGTTGTTGTTTGTAAATCAGAAAATCTGAATCAAAGGGACTTAGTTCCTGTCGCTGAGAAACCTTTTTTAGAAACATCAATATGTTAAGATAGTAAAAACAACCAGCCAACCAACATTCATGCATGAGTGTCATTTCATATGGCACTCACACACAAACATTAATTGGTTGATCATGTCCACTAACCTAACATATTGATTTGTGGTGTGTGCAAACAAAGTGAACAAAGATGGATCAAATGCAAAAGGAAGTGTGGTCTATGAACTCATTAATTGTAGGTAATAAAGAAAAAGTGCAATGAGTGTCATGAGCCAATACTTGAATCTCATAAAAGAATTATGAAAGAATGCTAGGAGTTCATGAATTTAGAAATGGAAATATGAGGAGGAAGGAGATGTTGTTTATAGAAGGTGGTACAAGTTGCAATCATGTTGTTACAAGTTCATCCTAATGTTGATTGATTCAGAATGCACAGTACAGTAATACTTAAGCTGCATGAGAAAAGAAGGGTTGCCTTAAAAGATGGATGTTTCAGATTGAAAAAGATGGTCAGGTGCAAAGAAAAAAATTGCAAAATCAAAACTAAGGTAACAATGTACCTTGTCATTTTACAAGCATAGATTAAGGATGACATCTCTTCAAATGAACAGTGCATAAGGATATCAATCTTATTAAATGACAGTGCATATACTAGAAAGGAGTAGATATAGAAAAACAAAGAATATTAATATATACAAGAGTCAATTGAATTAGACTCAATTAAGGAAATGCATACTTGTAGTTAACCATACTATCATCAGTCTATAGTTCATCCAAATATTGTTGTTTATGTTTACATGACAGCATTATATGAAAAGAGAGAGAGAAGTAAAATGACAATGTCACTTTGTTGTTAGTGTTATACACTGAATTTGCGCCTCTGATCTCAAGCTCTCTTGGTCTTGATAATCCAGTATAACATGGGAATCATCTCAAGGTTGTGGGACCTTATGCTAACCGAGATGAGACCTCCAGGTTCTAGGCTGGTTCCTCTTGGATAATCACCTTAATTTGCTTCTTAACAGGAAAGTAAATATTTTGAGGGAAAGGGATAGAAGGATTGCATGAAAGGGAAAAGACTGAAAGAAAACTACCTACTAGGTGATGCACTGAAATTAGGGCTTGGATCTCAGTATAGAGGAATGAGATCAATGGAAGAACCAGGTCAAATAAGTTACAACTCACTAGATAGGCTTGCATAAGTATTTCATAGGAAGGCCTGAACAAAAGACTCGATCTATGACCTGCAAACAAACATCCTTCTCTACAACCAG
>MU223463.1:3998802-4027043 GCA_018584345.1 Thuja plicata
ATTCCCTTTTTTGTTGGTCATTTAATGCATTTACATCTGCTATCTCAACATATCCATTTTGAACAATTTCCCATAAATCCTTAGATTTGAGTAGAGTTTGCATTCTAGTACACCAATATGTAAAATTCTCTCCTTCAAAGACGGGAATCAACACATTAGACATTACATTGCCTACCATATTTGTCACAAAAAAATGCACAATGACCCAAGTACTCAGCACAAAATTTAGGAGAGATCTCTGCAAATGAATACTCTCCTTGTCCCTTCAAATGGGACCCACACACAAAAAGATATATTTTTTCTTATTATTTTATTTGATAAATAAGTGTTGGTTAGCACCGATAATGCACTTAATTACAAAAATATTATCCAAATTACAAAGAAAAACTTTATCTCACAAAAAACTCTAATATATCATTTCCTTCTTAATTAAAAATCTTGTTTCCACAAAAGAGTTTTAAAGATTTTTGAAAGAATAGCATATAACTAAAGCTTTAATAAAAGATAAAAGAAAAAATTATTAATGTAAAAAGGCAAGTTTTTTTTCTTTTAAAAACTTTCAATAATCTTCTCTAACTTCTGACTAGAAAGAAAGGAATTTTTTTTTTGCAATAACCTCCTTTCAAGTTGCAAATACCTCCACACAGAAACCTCCTTTCTCCTTTCAAACTCAAGCTTATAGATTGAATTTTATACTATTACCTATTAGCATTGTAATAGATAAAATATCTTAACTAAGTGGATTTAACAATCTTATTTGTAAATCCTAGAAGTAGGCGACATTATGTCATAGTGTTTAAAGAACTCTAACAAGGTCACTCCTAACAGGGTGAACATCTTAATAGATCTGAGGTAAATCCTCTAACATGGTCACATATACAAAAATATGTTTGTAATGTTTAACATGATATGATTTTAATCGAGTGTATTTTAGAAGGGTACATTTTTATTATGGGTCACAATTCCCATAGATTGTTTTTTCCCTTATTGGTCTCCTAGTTAAATCCAGTGTTACATGTGTTTGAATGATTGTTATATCTTTCTGAGATGAGTTATTGTTTATGATCTAAATTATTTGGTGAGTCAGTTATTATTGTATTCAGTTCTACTGACTGAATCAGTGTGCTAAGTTTTAAGTATTAAAGTTTGATTTTGTCTGATTCACCCCTCCTCTCAGTGGACAAATAGCATGGAGCTTGGAACATAAGGGCCCAGAATAGATTTAGAGGATAGGGGATGAGAACAATTGAGTTTAGAAGTGTAGGGGTTTTAAACTTAAAAGGTATGGAAGGTATACCAGTGACTTGAGCATGTTCTTTGTATCCAAGGCCATATGAACGTACATGTGCCCTTATTTATATAGGCTCCAATATGCCTTGTTTGTGAAGGCCTAAACCTTTGCCTTGATAATTCATTTGTTCACAAATTCTATTTCCAATGGGATACCTTTTATTTTTAAAATACGATACGAGTCCAGGTGAATGGGGATGGGAGGTGGAAGGAAAAATTAGTATTTGGAGGAAACCATGAGAGATGAAGGTGGAGGAACAAAACTTATATATATGAGGTTTATGGATGGATTGGATAGATGTGATACGATTTTTTGGAGGATTAGGATCATATGGAGGGTTAGGCTCTTGAGGGGGACTGGATGGGATAATAGGATACTGGAATAGATTGGGATCATGAAATGAAGTTGAAGGGTTACTTTGATCTTGACTTTAGGGAGGATAATGTGGTGGAGTGGAGCGGATGATGAGATCTTGGGATAGAGGGTTATCATACAATAAAGTGGAGGTGATGGAATTATGAGATAGAGTAATTTGATCTTGACATGGAGAAGGATTAGTGGATGGAACGCAAGGGATATCTTAATGAAGTGGAGGGATGTGTTAATCTTGAGATGGAATGGGATCATTGAATAGGCTAGGGGGTATACTTTTCTCTTGGAATAGAATGAAATTATGAGATGGAATGATTTTATATTGACATTAAGGGGAATAATTAATCAATGGGATACAAGGGATGTCTTGATCTTGATTAGGAATGGGATCATGAGTTGGACTAATAAAGGAAAGGGGATCTTAGTTGGGAAGGCTAATATCTTCATCTAGAAAGGTGTCAAAAGATGGAGAGGGGTCATAAGATGGGGGTATGCTTAAATCTCAAGGAGGAGAGGAATCCATGTTTGCATTATTTGGAACATGGTCTTGATGTTTTATGACTTGTGGGGATGGTGTTATGGGTGGAGTGGAAGCTTTTATTGGGTAAAATGGAGAGATAAAAGATACTAGACTACGGTAGCTGGACAGATGGATGAAGCATGAGGCTTAGGAGATGGGGATATATTTTGGTTCAAGGGAGATGTATGAATTTTCTTGGGACATGGGTTAATTACTTCAGGGGATTGGATGACTTCACTTGGATTTTAGGGTTGATACTTCTTTTGTATTTCATTGATCCAATCACTAAGTAATTTTGGGGAACTGAGGATAATAGAGACTTAAAAGGATTAGGATTGTATGGGGGTATAGGATTAGATGGAAGATATGGAGTAGATAGGGGATTAGGATTATGAATTTGGGAAAAAGAGGAAAGAGATATGTTTTTGGATGGAAATATTTTCTTATTCTTGTTAATGATAATGCTTTGGAGTTCATTGACCTCTTAGGCATGGTGATCATATGTAGAAGAAGGATAGTGAGATGGATTTCCCTTGTCAAAGGCGGAAGAAGGATAAGAAATATGAGATAAAGTAAAGTTGGATTGAGGAAGAAGATATGGATGATTAGGAGACATGTGATAGGTTGGTTGGATTGAAGGGGAAGGATTGGAATATTACATTTGAAGGTCATTGACCACTTTATGAATCCAATCTCTATTTGTGATGTTTGAAATGAGGTTTTGGAATTAGATTAGAATATGAGGTGGATGAAGATGTAGATTAAAAATAGATTAAGTGAAATACTTGATGATGGATGAAATATGAACTTAGGACTAGGAGTAGGTTTGGACTTTTGATCGATTAGGATGATCAATTTATTGATAAAATGATTGATTGATTGATTTATTGGACATGTAATTGATTGACTAGTTCAGTGGATGGTTTTATTGTTAGGATTAGGAAACATAGTCTCAATATTAGATTTGATAAGGATTAATTATGAAGTTTTAAGACAAAACTTAGTGAAATTGGATCAAATGAGGTGCAAACAATAAGGATTAATAGTGATGATATTTCCTACTCAAAGATAGACTTATGATCTTGAGAAATATGGGATTGGATTAACCACTCAAGATGGACTAATGTTCTCAAGTGACAAGATTAATTTGTTTTCTACTGATAAGGATCCTTCTAACACTTTATAAATCTTTCTACCTTAGATTTGAGATGAAAATATTGTGATGGTATGAAAGATAAGGAATGATATTAATTGATGAAGTCGAATGTAGATGATGGTGCTCAAAGTTACCAAGATTAGGAAAAATGAAATGAAAATATGCGAGACTAGAAGGATGAAAGAAAATGGTGGTTGAACAAGTAATAGGACGATCACTTTGAGAAATTATAGCATATTAAAGATGGATAATCTTTGTAAAAATTCAAAACTCACTAGTTTTATGTAGAGACACCTATCTGAAGGTGGAGACTATTGGAATTTTTTTCTATTAGAGGTGTTGAAATTCATGTTTTTCATTGATGTAAACATATGTTTAAGTTTATTTCTTCTGAAGTCTCACATGACTGGTTATCACTAGTACTGGAAAGATTAACAGAAGTATACAGACACTATACAGGATTGTAGAGCATGCAAGCATGGATATGTATATAGGGATATGAAAGGATCTTATATCTAAGGTCGCTTGGCTTGATCTTAGTATTGGAATCAGTTATATTCATTTTGGTGAAGACTGGGTATAGAACAATAATAATGGACTATGACAAAGTTGGTCTCTGTTTATTGGATCATTGAGTTCTTGGTGATGTTAGCTAAGGTGTATGATCTTGTGAATATCTATTTGTGGATGAATAGAGGAATGTAACATGTTTAGAGGATGGAAAGCCTGGATTATGGATCTTGGAGTATAATTGATGACTTGTATTCCATGATTACTTGTGTAAGATATGATGTGTATCTAAGAAAGGGTCTATTTAATTGTTTGTCCATTAGGGAAACATGTTGACCTAATTGATTATTGTAATCTTGTATAAAGGAGTGTTTCTTCTTGATGAGATAGTATAGAAGTATAATATGGAAGCTAAAATATTGTGATTGTAAATTTTACTAGATGTAGAATAGAGATAGTTATTGTAATGAAATTCATTGGAAATTTTCAATAAAATGAAGTTGTTATAAGTTAGTTCATTGGTTATTGTATACTTCTCTATATGTACTTTAGATAGTGAGTCCTGAAGGTGTATTTAACCTTCTCATTTGGGAAGTGAGCCTTGGTAGTGAGCCTCTTATCTATCTTGACTCCTAATAGGGTCTATCATTTAATAGGGACTATGTAGTGTATGTAATATTCAACTCCTAAGAGGGCTAAGTTCCTAACATGGATACAATACTTTCAGTGCATTATTTGTCGGTGCTAATTTCCACCAGGTTGTTTCCCTTAACAAGGTTTCCTCAAATTTTTTTTTTTTTATGGTGTTGTATTTGATATATTCCTATTTTCATTGAGTAATTGGTTTATAAAGTTTAAAGTTTAATTATTTGGCACATAGATTATTCACCCCCCCCCCCTCTTAGTTGTGTTGACAGACTAGATTATTTCTAACAATCGGTATGAGAGTTTGTGGTCCTCTAAGAGAAAGCTTAACATCTTGACGTGATCCTAAAGATGGAATTATATAGGAAGGAGAGTCTGAATATTGATCCTAAAAATTTTGATAGTTGGAAGAACAAGATGAGAACTCACTGACTCTACTTAGGGATTTATTAGTGTATGATTACTAACAAGGATGAGAAGATCAAGCCTGACGATGAATTAGATAAATCTAATGAAGATGAAAGGAATTTATTTAGTTGTAATATGGTTGCAAGAGAAGCATTGATCAATGTGCTCTTTGAGGGTGAATTCACAGAGGTTAAAAACTTGGATTTTGCACATAAAATGTAGACAATACTAGAGGCACTATATGAAGGAGATAAGTTTATGATGCATACGAAGTTGCATAATTGGAAGACTAAAATGGAGAATTTAAGAATGTGAGATGATGAGAATGTGAGAGAATATGTACAGAGAGTTACAAAGGGTGTTATAGGAATTAGAAACTTAGGAGACACATATACTAAAGAAGAAGTTATCACAAGGATTCTTAGATCTTGGACACTTGTCTACAGAACTAAAGTGCAAGTGATAGAAGAGATCATACCTTTGTCAGTGAACTTAAAGAGAGGTATTGATTTCTAAATTTACCACCTTAAGACCATGGAGCTGGGAGATATGATACCTAAGGTGGAATCGACATTCAAGGTGAGTGTGCACAATGGAAAAAAGACTTAATCAAGACTTGTAAGAACTAGAAGAGATAACAATTATGAAGATCTTGGTGAATATGTTGATAATTGGGCAAATATAGTAGAAGATGAAAATAAACTAGATGAACTTGCGACTTTGATTGCAAGAATAGAAACAAGAGATAAGGGTAAATTTTAAGGAAAGTTACCCATGGAGTGTTTTTCATGTAATAATATTGGTCATTTTATATATAGATATCCTACAAGGATTCCTAAGCATAAACCTAAGTTTCATAGACTATAGTATTCTAAAGATAAGGAATGTTACTATGCTAGTGAAGGTGTTTCTGACAATGATAATGTGAATTATGATGAAATTGGATTTATTACTATTAAATATGATGAGCCTATTCATGAAGAAAGAGCCCTAGTTTCTCATGTTAAAAAAAATTTGAATGGGTCATATATAGTGGTTGTTCACATCATATGACTGGTGATAAAGGTAAGTTTGTTCAGCTAACTAAATAAATTGTAGTGGTGTAGTTAGACTGGTGAAAAAAATTTTAAATTAATCATTGGAGTAGGTTTGATTACCCTTGCTGGTAAAACTAATACTGATGATGTATTTCTTGTTGATGGACTTAAGAATAACTTCTTGAGTGTTGGACAAATTATAGATAAAGGTTATGATTTGAAGTTCAATGATGTGAAATGTGCTACCAAAAGTCAGTCCAGAGATTTGATCGCATCAAGTATGAAGTCAAGAGGTAATTTGTTTGAATTTAATACTATAGAGGCTACTTGTTTATTTATGAAGGTTGATGATAGTTGGTTATGGCATAGAAGGTTCTTTCATATAAATTTTGATAACATTATGAAAGAAAGTATGCCAAATACAGTCACAAATTTACAAAGAATTGTGAAGCCTTATAACAACATGTGTAGAGAGTGTGTAATGGGGAAACAAACTAAAAGTATTTCTCAAAGAAAATCTTACTCAGCAAAGAGGAAGTTGTATTTGGTGCATACAAATCTCTTTGGTCCTACAAGAACAAGATCTAGAATGAGAAATGAGATTTGTTTGATTTCACAGCTAGAATAAAAAGCTAAAAATGAGGCATGTAGAGATGAATCTTGGACTAAGGAAATGCAAAAAGAATTGGATTAGATTGAGAAAAAGATACTTTGAAATTGGGTATATTCAAGAAGATGAGGGGCCAAATAGTGGCAATGTGAAAAAAATCCATGTTTCACTCATCCAAAAGTGCATGAAAATGTTTGTTGACTTTTTAGTAGGCCTGGGTGTCAGTACACCTAGGCAAACTTGACACCAAAGAACAAGCCTAATCGGGTACCCGATATTTTTGGGTACCCTATATTTTTGGGTGCCTGAGTTTTTTGGGAACCCTATATTTTTGGGTACCTTATTTTTTTGGGTACCTTATTTCTCTCACTATCTGTGGATTGAAAAATGGCTAGGTTTATCCCATACATAATATTTTGGGTACCACATTTCTCTAACAAAAAATTCAATTTTGCAGTATATATGGTAAGTGAAATCTTGATATATTTTGACGTATTTATTTCATTTTTTATGTTAAATGAAGTTTTTTTGGTTGAAATAGGGTTTTGTATTGATTTTTTTAATAATATATAAAATTAATTTGAAATTTATATTTACTTTTTCTTTAATCAAGCATGGGTGACAATAATGAAGAAAATAACCCCCCCACCAAATAACGGTCCCCAAAAACAATCAAGAATCACTTCAAAACCCTTGATCTTTAGAGGATTTGATACAAGAAAATTTGATCACTATATGGGGCTTCCAAATAACATATCAGAATATATCTACATTATGTCCCATGCTTGCCACCCTAAATACTATTGTTCAAAATATTGACACACTTACATGATAATGTAATGTTGCTCTTCATTGGCGTGATGATGTGCATGCCCAATTTGATGACAAGCTTGACCATGATGGTATTGTAGCCCTTAATATAACTAAATATGATATATCCTCTCTTTTTGTGAATCCTAAAACTAGATTAAAAGTTGACCTGAAAAAGCCCAAATTATAAATTAAATGGTGCACAAATGATCCAATGCGTACATACTTTTGGGATTATTGATAGATGGTTTTTGATAAACCACCCCACAAAAATTTGGGGCTCCCTTTCTATTTTATAAAAAAATTTTATGCTGAGATTGTCCTTGGTTACAATGTAAATTATTGGAGCATGAGGCCCAACATGGGCATAGGCGGAGGAGCTCCTCAGACTAGGCCATTTGTCCAGTGCAAAAAGGTCGATACCTTTGTCCCCCCTACTGATGTATCACCCCCTCCTCTAGTGCAACATATTGATATAATTGCAGAGGCTTCCTCATGGAGAATTAGGGACATTCACATGTTGACTGATCACTTGATCACCCAAACTAGGTCATTGTTGCCTCCTGGTGTGGATGATGTTGGTGCATTGATATCTAGCAACAATTCACATTATGAACTTGAGTTCTTTAAGAAATTGCAGAATCTAAAACCCAAGGAGATGATTGTGGAATATTATACATAGGAGTTCTACAAGTTGACTATTCAGTCTGGGCATAGAGAACTTTCGAAAGAAAAGTTGGCAAGGTATGTCAATGGTCTAAGATTCAATATCCAGGATGATATTTGTATGTTTAAGATTGAATTAGTAGAGGATTCTTATCAGTATGCACTTAAGGCAGAAGATAAGTTGAAGAGAAGAAATTTTGGTAATTCCTAAGGGAAAGAGAAGCAAGAGCGGTCAGTGAAAGATAAACTGAGAGTTGAGGATGAACCAAAACCTGTTGAACCGAGAAGAAGATAGGTAGAGGTGTATTCAAAGGTACTTGTTAAAACTATGGTGAAGAAGGACATTGGTCATTTGAATCTCCACCTATAGATAAGAAGGTTGGTAGTCACCAAAATGTTGTGGTGAATGAGGTTGTTGAGAATGAACCTAAGGTGGAAGGTGTGAATCTTTTATTGAGGAGAACTTTGCTGCCCTCGAAGCAAGTTGATTCTTGTCAGAGGAAGAATTTATTCAGGACTGTGTGCAAGTCTGGTGGTAAATGTTGTAAGGTGATTATTGATGGAGGAAGTACTCACAACCTAGTTAGAGATGGTTTAGAAACTTGGTTTGGAAAGGTTGAGACATCCTTACCCTTATAAGATAAGTTGGTTACAAGCTAGTCATGTAGTAGAGGTGAAAGAGCAGTGCATGGTGAGTTTTTACATTGGTACTTATAGAGATGAAGTATTATGTGACATTGTGGAGATGATTTCTTGTCATATTTTAATCAGTAGACCTTGGCAGTATGATAGGGAGGTTATTCATGTCTGTAAAATAAATTTCTTTACTATACTAAAGGATGGGTAGAAGTCTATTTTGACTCCTTTGAAGGATGCAGAGCTTGGTAAGAGGAACTTGAGCATTGGTAGCAGATTTGAGATGGTTCCAGGAGTTGGTATAGACATTCAGATTTAGGGATCTAAAGGTACACCAAAGGGTACTAGTAAGAGGAAGAAAAATAAGAACTAAGGGAAGAGTGTGTCAGTTGAGAAATTGGAGGACATGTATATAGAGAACTAGTTTGGGATCTATGTGTTGAATACCAAAAGATGTTCATCCAGCTACTGACAAAATATTTTGCACCTAGGGTGTCTTATGCATGACCATACTAGGGTAGTTGGCAATCCTGTGTCACCAAAAAAATGTTTTCGTTTGATTTCTATTTTAGCAGTTAACTTGGTTGGAGACCTGTGGTGCTTGTTATTGTTGTGATATTCTACTCGGGGTACACTACTTGGTGGTAGTTTCTCGGTGTGTGCATCTTAGTTGTGTCTTGCTTGGTAGCATATTACTCGGTGGTGTTTGTTCAGTAGAGTTATGCTCAGTTGTGTCTTTCACCGAGTGGTCTACATCTCAGTTTGCATGTTTACTGACTGGTTGTTGGGTTTCACCGACATTTGTTAATGGAGTGAGCGGACATTGAACATTGCATTCGTGATTTGAGGGGGTCATTTGGATTGTGTTGAGTTCTGAGGCATGCATATTTGTGACATTGGATCTTGTGGGGACCTAAATCTAGGTTGATGTGATCTCTAATGTATTTTGTTATTAATTGCAGTTGACTGATGCATTTAATATTTGTTCATTGTAGAATGTACGGCTGATTGGGTCATTTAATAATTGTTTACAAGCCGACTTGTGGCTATGTATATAAAAGAGAGTCTAGGTTGATGTCTAGAAGGATAGATAGAAATGAGGACATAGATAGAGGATAGTAGTGTAAGATGAGAAGATGAAAGTTTTTAAAGTGTTGCAGATAGTTGTAAGTGGTAGACAGAAATAACAGATTGCTTGGTGGCTTGCGAGCACAAGTTCAGATCTGGTTTCTTCAAATTATCTATAAAATACATGGATAAGGTTGGATCCTATGAGATCTTCTTGAATCTGATAATGTAATTGGCCCTAACTGGGAAGGCCTTATAGCTTGAAATGTTGCATGTATTGGGAATTCTGAGATAATATAAGTTGATAATTGTTAGATCTATGTTGTTGATGTGTTTCCATTGTTGTTCTTATTGTTGGATGCAAGTTTGGACAATCCCTTATTGGATCCTTCATGCTTAACTACATCAATATAATATTCTGGATGCATTTGATAATGGTGATGTGGCAAGAGTAACGAATAATTTTTGTGAGATGAATAATATCCTAGTAGAGAATATTTCCATGACCATGAGAAGTGGAAAAGGGCATAGCTAGAGAATTAAAGAGTTAGGTGCATAAATTTTTAAGAAGATAGAAGACTTAAAGGTAGTTTTTGAAGGTTTCATTCTTACCACTAAAGGGGTATGAAGGGAAGGGCCTAAGGAACTTAGAGTGGGAACCAACAAAAAATTTTGCATGTAGAAGAGCTTCTAAGACGTGAATTGGGACTGGGCATCAACTTTACATTGATCCAAATTTTAAGGCTAAGTTTGTTCCATGCAAATTATTTAGATTTACATCTCCAAAGGAATTTGAGCTAGTTGGAGATTGGAAGATTAGAATAAAGTTTCTTATAGATGACTTTGAGAGGAAAGGATCTAAAGTTGTAACCATTAGACCACATCCAATCCTTAAAGAAGCATGTATGATGGTTGCTTGAAATAATTTTATAAATTTCCATCACAACGACCTTAACTCTATAGTTTAAAATGGAGCTTTATTTGAGATGGCTCTATGATTTTGATGTGAATCTTTAAGGATCCCATAGATCTTTTAAAGTTTCAATTCCTTTATTGAAGATATAGTTAGCTATGAATGTATGATTCATAGTTAGTGGTTTTACATTATCTTGAACCAAATGGTTACACCAAATTAAGGATGTTATAAAGATGGATCTATCGATAAATTTATATCATACAAAGATGGCTTTAGAGAAATATCTTGCCAATCTTTCAATATGGAATTGAGAGGAGTTGATCCATCAATCTTGAAGTAAAGGGGCTAAGAGGATCTTTTCATACAAAGAAATAACACCCCATGATATACTTGTAATTGTTGCTAGGAAACAATACCTAACCAAGAGTGAGTTTCATTTTGAAACTTTCCTAATCCATTTTTTTAAGTGGGAAATCTCCTATGTGAAAGGATAATATGATGTCTAATCCACTTTTATCTTTTGAGCAAATGCAATGCGACAAAGAGATGGTCAGAATTCCTTTATCATTTACCTATTTGGACCTGATACAGTAGTGTATGAGCTACGATATTTGTTTGTAACAAGATTTAGAGGTAATTCATAGGAAGAGATATAGATTTGGCTAGACAAAATAATTTTTCTAGTCACTTGAATTCTTCACTAAGAATTGATAAAATGTGATTTTCTAATGATAAAATTTTAGCTTTGTACTTGGTGAAGAACCACCTAAACACATATCTTTCAATGAAACTCCTATTCAAAAAGGAATGCCTAGAGATCTATTAATGGCACTATGCTTAATTTCTTCCTACTCTTTTTGAATGCAATAAGGATGAAGCCACACATGTGTCATAGAGAATTTAGTTTTGTGCTTTGCAAGTTTAGAACTTGAGATAGCATAAAATAAATCAAGGGTGTCGAGAAAATTGTTGACATCATCAATAGTATTTTAAATGAAAATTATATTCTCATCAACAAAATAGGAGTTAATTTTTCTTTGTTAAAGCCTATATTTAAGCTGATTTAACAACAACAAATACTATTACTAGAATATCAAAAATGATGACAAAGGCGAGAGCAGAAGCGAGAGTGGGAGGTATGGTTTCTAGATCTACAGGGAACGAAGATGACGATGAAGGTGAGATGGATGATCCTCTGCCCTCGGACCCTTTTCTAGCTTTTGGATGGTCTGGGGATGGGTCGGTGGATCGGGGCAAGCTACTCTGTTTTCTACCATCTACAAGGAAAAGATTTGTTGTGGTCACTTTCACTCCCTGGGAGGAAATTTTCTAATCGGGTGCCTGTGTGTGCTTTCTTGGCTCATGGAAGGTAGGTGGTCATATTTTTGGTGCCTTTGGTAACCCCTTGGTGTTGTTGGCCTTTTCATTTACACCCTTTGAGGATGCGAGGGATGAATGGGGGAGCAGAGGGCCTTGTTTCTATTAACTGTTTTAATGGGTCCATCCCTTGCATTGTGTTCTTCACAGTTTTGGGGCACTTTGTTGGTGTGGTGCTCTCCATTGTCAGTGTTTGGGCTCAGTTGCTGGTGTGGTGCTCTGCATTATCATAGATGGGTGGTGAATGATCTCTGCAACCCTATTTCTTCTACCCTTTGGTGGGTTTATCTACTGTATAGGGGCCAACTTTGGCCTTTTATACGTGTTACTATTGAAGATCTCTATGGCAGTGGGGTCTTAAGCCCTCGTCCTTCTTCTTGGTCCATTTGGAGGGACTCCTACGATTTGGGAGTTTACTTTTTGGAGTGCCCTATTGTTGTTATGGGGTTGTTGGTCCCCTATCTTGAATACTATTACATAGATTTTATATCTAACGAGGCTGTGGGTGGTGGTTCCACTCTCCTTCCCTTGCCCTCTTGTTTGGAGGAGGAGAGGTATCTTTCTATCTATGCTCAGGTTGATCTCCTTCTACTTCTTCTTCTCTCTGCTACTTTACTTATGGAGGTGGAGGCATCTCCTTTTGAGGTAGAGGTCTACCTTGTGGAAGAGGCTAGAAGTAGTTCTGTGGGGGGTTTAATGTGATTGGGTGTTGAATTTTTAGTTGGGGAAGAGGTTGAATTTCTTTCCTGTGGGTTCTTGTCTTTGGTTTCCCTTTTGAGGTGGGTTTCGCTCCTTTGGAGGTGGAGTGGATTCTTATTGGATCCTTTTGTACCTACAGTAGGAATGCTTTTTCCTAGTTTTCTTTCTGTAGTTCTTGATGCCTTCTTAAATTCCATCTTTTTGGTTCTGAGTTCCATGTATAAACCCTGGTCTTCTGTTTGGGAGTTTAAAACTCTAGTTCTTTAGTATGGCTTTGGCCTGTTATTTGGGCATCTAGGATTTTAATGTTTCATCTTTCTTAGATGTTGTTGGGTTTCTGTATCTGGGCTGCTAGTTTTTTATTAGCATTTCTTTTACAGCGTTGAGTGTATAGGGTTCCAAGGCCCCTTCAAAACCTAGTTATGCACCTTGCGTTGGCTTGTTTCATTTGATTGGCTATGTCCTTTCAGTTTGGGCTCACTTTCTGATCTTTCGCTCTGTTATGGGTTTCTGACACCCTATAAAACCTGTTTTACTTTATCAAAAACAAAATAGGAGTTAAGAGTAGTAGATTTACCCAAGAACCCATTCAATTATATGTAAGTGGGAGAGTAATAATTCCCACAAAGTAGATCTCTGGGGAGAATATTTGGTGACATAAATAAAATAAACTAAGAAGAAAATCATAAAACAAGATTTTAACCCATAGACAATAGTTATTAGGATCTTTTCCTACTACAACAGTTGACTTGGAAAGCTAAGGTGTGACAACCAATATACCCCCTCCTCTACCTTCATGATCATTGACCTAAAACATAGCCTCTTTTCACACAGCAACAAGGTTGGTGCCAAGATGAGTGTGGCTAATTTTTAGTTCTTGAATCATAAGGATGTTGAATAGGCTAAATAACTGAGAGGGGGGTGAATCAATTATTCAAAAATACTTATTAAAAAATTTACTAAACCAGTAACCACTTAAACAATCTAGATACATATAAAAGATGTAAACATGTAACCACAAAATCATAAACATAATGAACACCAAAATTTATGTGGAAAATCAAATTGGGAAAATTCATGGAGAAGCTAGCTCTTAGAAATGA
Organism: Thuja plicata; assembly: GCA_018584345.1. NCBI lineage: Eukaryota > Viridiplantae > Streptophyta > Pinopsida > Cupressales > Cupressaceae > Thuja > Thuja plicata. Next base: position 4,012,627 of record MU223463.1, read on the forward strand.
AAACTGGTTAAAGTGACACTAGTTAAGGTGATTTTTATAAGGGCTCACTATCAATTTTCTCACTGCAAGTTAGCTCACTTTCGATCATGCTAATTACCCTCAACAATGAATATGGGTAACTGTCAATATAAAAGATGTTTACTCATAAAATGTGAATTGATAGAGTTACATCTGACTATGCATGAAATAGTTCCAATTGATAACACATAGGTCACCAACACCAGAGATGTGATATAGACCCTCTACCTTCATACACCAAACTTACGCACCATAGTATATAAGGTCTTATTTCTATATATTAGTCAACTTCTTTCACACCACTACCTAATATTCCAAAATAGAATCACACTCTATCATCTTTGGTTCTCTATCTCGAGCTTGCACATCTTTTCACACAACTATTCACCTCCTCTCACTCTCTTCATATATCAGATACAAAAATATTTCCACTACCTAAAAAAACAACCTAACACAAATTGTAAACTCATTATCTTCATATACTAGTAGAATTGTCTCGCCAACTTAAGGGCCACGGTGTGAATGTTTTCAAAAATATTTAGTATCATCTAGTAGAATGAGAAAAAGATGAAGAAATAACTCATATCATTGTTTTTCCACCTGGTATTGATGGCTAGCACAATAAACTATAGTAGAAAAGAAAAGTTATCACTTTTATGATTAATCTCATACAACTTGGTAGCACTAGAAAATGTGACTGCTAAATGTCTCCTTAGCAGTAATCTCATACAACTTGATAACACAAGAAAATGTGATTGCTAAATGACTCCATAGAACTCTTTCCTCCATTTACTGCATATGTACTCCAAGTGAGATAAATCTAACACCTCCCACTATTGCACCTTCAGTCCAACTAGAAGAAATCTATATTGATTACATTCTTCCTTTATTAATAGATCTCATGCAAATTTTCTTTTGTCTTTGTATCTCTTTCTCATTAGGTGACTGAAGACACTTTCAAAATCATTTATCAACATGCCTTAACACAACCATTAGATATGCAAAAAGGAAAAATGAAATGAAAATAGAATTATGATTAGATTGACAAGGAACACTACCCTAGGATGACTTTTGCATCTAAGAAAAGGGGTTGATTTATGCCAACCACCTATATTAGAAAATCATTAATCAAATATCCAAACAAACATATTGAATATTCATATTTGTTACCTCTTATTACATATGTTCTTCCTTTGTTTTCACTCTTGATGATTATAATTGTTCTAATGACTCTTCCTCATATGCCAACATTTATAGTACCAAGAAACCAAACCATGATAACTATCTATTTTTATCTGCCACCCTCTATATAATAGATTTTATTACTTCAAAAGAGGGATAGTTGACGATATTAATACCACAAAAAGGTGGTGAAAAGTTAGATGTTATCACTATAAAGTGAGAGCATGGTTTTAAACAATCTAGGTAAATAATAGTTGATAAATATTGTTAGTGTATTTATTTAATTTAATTACACATAGGCTTATTTATTTAATATTCGTCCATTATCATTTGACACTTGTTCACACAATTTGTCATCATTTAGAGAGGTGTCAATTCTATTTCGATATCTTGTCCTAGCTTTGTGGGAGGAAACTCACAATTACTCATTGAGTGCTCAACTTTCTGATTTAACCTAATCACTCTTCCTATATGTACTTTTCTTCTTTAATCAATTGATGGTCGATTTTGAATTCTATTTTATGTTATTTTGTGTTATTGTGCTTCATTTTTTATTTCTTATAGATCTTTGATTATAGAAATCTATATTGTATCAGAGCCTTTAAAGATATTTTGAAGCCAGTACGTTTACAGTTTTGACGGCTTTATGCTGCTACTCACGGTGGTCTACTGTAAGTGGGCACCCTACCCTACTCGCAGCTCCATCACATTCATCGGGTCCGTTACATCTATAGATTCCCAGCTAGCTGTGCACTATCGGTACATGGTCATGGCAATTGAGGTTACGATGACCTGTGACATCACATCAACCTATCACATTGGTAGCACTTGCGCTGTTTCAGTCTCAACGATGAAGCTCCTTCAGTAACGATGTTCACTATACTTACGTCGTCAAGTTTGAACATGGGTGATAGAACTCATTCAGCCAGCGATGATTGGTTGTAGCCCCTGGTCACATGGGATTTTCGGCCTTAGTCCATTCCAACCCATGGGGGCTTAAGTTTGGTCTGTTTATTTTTGTTTGGTAAATTTCTTTTAGTGAAGTTCACATTTTTCACCATAATTTTTTTTAGAGGAGGATTAATTTTCTAAGTAGGAAAAAATTTCTTTTGTTCATAATTTTTTATGAGCAATTCGAAATTGGGAGTTATTTTTTGCAAAAGTATTTTTTTGTCATGAATCTAAAGGGCACACTCATGTATTATCATTATAAAATGATATTTTTTGTTTTTTTGGGGTTTGGTTACAAAGCACACCTTCTATAAAGTGCCAAAAATAAGGGGAGAACAAAAAGATATTCAAGGGGGTGTTGTGTGTTCTCTATTTCTCACACTTCCTCAAGAAGTGCTCTTCATTTCCACATTCTACAAAGAAACAATCTAAGTCTAACAACATGGATCTTAATGTGACTATACAACCCCTATCTCCTTTCAATTATCATAATTGGAAGTTGAAAGTAATTATTTTACTTAAGAGTAAAGGCTTATTTAGGGTAACAATGAGAACGAAAAAATAACCTAATGCAACTTAAAACAAAGATTTTTTTTTCAATAAGTGTGACCAAGCATTTGGCTTTGTATGTTTAAATTTATCTCCTAAATTAGTAATTCATGTTGAGAACTTGAAAATACCCAAAGATGTTTGGGAAGCTCTCAAAACACTGTTTGGGATAATTAATGAACTTAGAAGTTATGAGTTGGAAAATCAACTCCTAGGTCTTCTAAGTCGTTCAAGTTTTTAAAATTTAGAGGCTTCTTCACTAAATTTAGATCTTTAAAGTTAGAATTAAAAGATTTTGGAATTGACAAGAAAGAGGATCAATTAATCCTTTATGTACTTTTCAAACTAGGTTTTAAATTTTATGTGTTTGTCTCTTCTTTCTATTCTACTAAAAGAGCACTTCATACCTCATGGTCTATGCCCTCACTTGATAAGTTGATTATTAATATTATAAGTGAACAAGAATAGTTAATTCAAATGGGTACTTTGAAATCTACTAAGGCATAGGTTTTAATTACAAAAAATGAAAAGAAACAAAATGCTAAAGGAGAGAAAAAGAACACTAAAAAGGACAAGGAAGGGAAGAAAGAAGATAAAATTGACAACTTTAAAAAGGATAACTCACCTCAACAAAGTAAATAAACTACTAAGAGAGTTAAATGTGCCTTTTGTAACTAAACTAGATGTGAAGAACATGAATGCATCAAAAAACAAATTGACAACATCACTATTCGAATCACAAAAATTAATATTGAGGTAACTGATTTTGTCAAAATATCTTCTTTAAATCAATAAATTATTAAGGACAAAGGGAAATTTAAACGTACGTTTTTATTTACAAAGTGATTATAGATTCTAGTGTTACACACCATACTAGTTTTGAACTTGATGTGAGCTCTTTAGATCCTTATTATAGTCATGATATTTCAGATGATTTAGCAGATGAGAGTCATATCTAAACAAATTTTCAGGAAGGGCCACATTCTCTTCTTGGTGTGTGGTCTATATTAGTAGCATCTACATCCTTTTGCGGGGCCTTATAGGATTCTTATCTTCTTATCTCTTTCTAGAGGATAGTTTTTTCCCGTTGGGTTTTCTATCTTTCTCCTTTTCTATGAGATTTTATTGTACATGGTTACCTACCAGGCTAGTGGTCGGGACCCATATTTTATATTTTCCTCCTAAGTTATGCTTAAGAGAGGGGGGTTATTTTATTTATTTTATTTAATTACACTTGGGTATATTTAGCCTACTTAGTCATCAATGTTCATTTGACACTTGTTCACACAAGTTTTCATCATTAAACACTCACATATAGGTGTCAATTATATTTCAACACCTCATCCTAGCTTAATAGGAGGAAACTCGCCACTATGGATTGAGTGAATTATGTTTGAATTAAGACTCAACACAATCACTCCTTCTATATGTACTATGCTTGTCCAATCAATGGATGGTCGACTTTGGGCTTTATTTTTTGTTAGTGTACTTCAATTTTTTTTTTTATACATCTTGGTTGTAGAAATCTACAAAGAAGTTATGTTGTAACTACAGTTATAGTTATAATATATATAGTATTATGACAATAGGTGAAACTACTGAGCCTTTACATCTATGGTTATTCTAGCTAGGATTTGGGGTTTTTCTATTTCTTGTAAGTCATGAATTCATTTGCACCTACCATATCACAATATGCAGTGAGATTAACATGAGCATCCCTACAATTTAGGGTAGTAATATCAACAAAATTGAAAAAGTTTTAGCTTGCATTTGAGTCGGGAGCCTCGACAAGCCCATAATCAAGTAAAAGAATATGAAATTCAGTTTTAGATAATTGTGTAGTGCACTACATAGAACTCTAGTTAGAGCTTATTTATTTTTCATGCCAATTAGATAATTATTTTACAGTGATTTTAAAATTTTAATTTTATTTAATTTATAACTAAATAAAATAGTTGGATCCCTCACCTAATATATTAACCAAAAATAAAATTATAATTTATTTTCCAATTTCACAAAAAAAAATAGACTCCGATAGTTTAACTAAGGAGAACTACCACCAAAAACTATGTAGTAAAACTTTGAGGTAATTCTCTTGCCATAATTTTAGCAAGTTTATTTTTACAAATTTGTATACAACAAGGGCTTGAATGTTTTGGATGCACAAAAACAAAAAGTGAGGGCTATATTCATCTAACGTCTATTAAAACACACCTCACTAGTTTTGTATAGTTGTACTATATAGTATCTATAGTAACTAAATTTGTTAATTCAAGGAAAATATAATATATTCAGTTGTATGGACCTTTGTTCTATTTCATTGACACCTTATTCATTTCTAACTACAATTTGTCTTAGTTTTGTGGTTTGTACAAGTATCAGACGTGTCATTCCTTGTTATGAACAATAGATAGCTCAATTTTCAAGATAAAGTTTAGCATATCTTTTAATGATTTATTTGTATTATTTTTTATGATAATATGCATCTTTGTATCTGATTCTTAATTTACATTACAGATTATAGAACTTGCATTGATCTAATATGATTAATCTTCTTGATAGGATGTAAGGGTAGTGATGTTTTTCCACCTAATCTTGTACAGTTAATAGTTTACTCTTTTAGCCAGAAGACCACTATTGAGCTTAAAAAGTAAATTAATTAAATCCCATTCTTTTTGTTTGGTCTGGTTGACTGGGTTATTGTTGCCAAATAGCAAGAAAGTAGAAGTATGATCTATACTCAAACAAGAGTGCTAATTAGTTGATAGGATAATCTTAGGTTGAAATCTCACCATAAAAACAAGAAGTCTTACCTGTTAAAATTTATATAACTCAAGAAAAGATCAGAAAATTTTATTGGCCAGTGAAAAACCTGACACTGACCAACTGGAGCTTATGTTTCTTGTAGAATTTTAAATTTTTTCAAGGCGTCATTGTCTCTTAAATGCAAACTCCCATTCAATAAATGTAAGGAACCACCCAAAGATCTAGCGCGTACTCGACCACTAGCACTTTGGAAGAAAGAAGAGATGTGGTTTACAGATGGTTGGGAATGAAATGGATGTGACCTTTTATATTGTCTGGTTTTTTGGAAGTAATAATTGTTGAGAGTTGAAGGCCAACAGTCTTTTGTCTCTTATTGTGACTGTTCGATTCCAAAGAATCTTCATTGTATTATTGCTGGAGTCTTTATATTTGCTATAGCTTCTCATTTGTAATTTGTTATTTAATCAATACAATACTCCGCAGTCTGGATGTAACCACATTTGTGGTGAACCAGGATAAACCTATGTGTCATTTATTTGTTTCATCTTATTTGCATTTTCTGTTTATTCTTCTGCAATCGAATCCTTTCAATTGGTATCAGAGCTGGGCGAATAGCTGATTGGAAATTTGGTGATTAAATTTCCTGAGAATGGAGGATACGAAAGTGGAGAAATTTGCAGGCAAGAACTTCAGCCTGTGGAAAGTGCAGATGCATTCCTTTCTGATTAAGAAAGATTTATCAATCGTGCTGGAAGGAAAAACTAAGAAACCAGCTGCAATGTCAGATGAAGATTGGAAGAAAATAGATGAAAAAGCAATGGCATCAATCTTCCTTTCTCTATCACAAAATGTCTTGTTCAATGTCTTGAATGAAAAGACAACAAAAGAAATTTGGGATAAACTTCAGAGCATGTACGAGACAACATCGACTGCAAATAAAATCTTCATTTTGAAGAGATTCTACAAGATGAAAATGAAGGAAGGGGCAGCGATGTCAAATCATATAAATGATTTAAAAACTTTGTTATGTCAAGCAACCTCAATTTGTATGACACAAGATAATGAATCCAAATCCATCATCTTGTTGTGTTCCTTAACTGATAGTTGGGATCCCGTAGTTACAGATGTTAGCACTTCAAATTCCACAATGAAGAAGCTGGTCTACGATGAAGTGGTTGCTACTTTGCTTAGTGAAGATATGAGAACAAGTAACAAAGACACTCCATCGGGTGATGCTCTTACCATGGTTAGCACTGAAAATAGAGGAAGAATCCAGCATAGAGGTAGAAATAATTACAATCAGCGGTCACAATCAGCAAGAAGATCACAATCTAGAGGAAGAGAAGGTGGCTGCTGGTTTTGTGGAAAATCTGACCATGTCAAGAATGATTGCAGAAAATACAAGAAAGCACAAAAAAAGGTTTTGGACAGCGGAGTGAACATAGCTCATGATAGGGATAATGGCGTCTTAATTCTCTCCACAAGTGACACAACATCTGAATCTTGGGTCCTAGATTTCGGTGCTTCCTTTCACGCTACTTCTTGCACGGATTTGTTTACAAACTACCAAGAAGGTGAGTTTGGAAAAGTTTATTTGGGGGATAATAATTCATGTGAGATTATTGGAAGAGGTGATATTATTTTGCATTTAAATGCAGGAGTTAAATGGTTGTTAAAAGATGTTAGGCATATTCCTAAATTGAAGAAAAATCTGATTTATGTAAGTCATCTATATACACAAGGATTTTTCACCACTCTCACGGACAAATGGAAAGTAACTAGTGGTTCTATGATTATCACAAAAGGCAATAAGGTGGGCAGCCTTTATGTTGTTGAAACTATTGGTGCGGTGGGAGCTACTATGACTCTTGTGGACAGTGATGCCGCACTTTGGCATCAAAGATTGGGTCACATAAGTAAGAAAGGCCTTGAGGTTATGCTGAACCAAGATCAATTACCCAGTCTTCAATCCATAGATTTGGAGTTTTGTGAACATTGCCTTTGTAGGAAACAAAAATGGGTTAGCTTCTTGAAGAATGGCCATGACAAGAAGACCACACCTTTGGAGTTGATAAACTCAGATGTCTTCGGTCCCATGGAGGTAACCTCTTATGGAGGTGTACAATATTTTGTTACTTTTCTTGATGATAGCACCCGAAAGGTATGGGTTTATATGCTTTCTAGAAAATCTGAGGTATTCTCTAAATTCAAAGTTTTTAAAGCTCTTGTGGAAAATCAGAGTGGTCATAAAATTAAGTGTTTGAAGATGGATAATGGAGGTGAATTTTGTTCGTTGGAGTTTGATAACTTTTGTGCAAATCATGGTATAAGAAGAATTAAGGTTGTTCCTTATTCACCTCAAGAAAATAGGGTAGCAGAATGGTTAAATAGAACCATTCTTGAGAAGGCAAGGTGCATGCTTTCCAATGCCGGTTTGGGAAAAGAATTTTTGGTGGAAGCCTGCAATACAATGGTCTATTTAATCAATATGTCTCCTTCATCTCTTCTAGAATTTGGTATTTTGGAAGAGGAGTGGCTGGGAAAGAGGATTTTACTCACACATCCGATTTTTTGGGTGTGAAGCTCATGTACATGTCCCAAAAGAAAGAAGGACAAAGCTGGATTTCAAATCACAAAAGGGCATATTTGTGGGATATGGAGAAGACCAATTTGGTTACAAAATTTGGGATCCAGTTGAAAAGAAAATCATTTAGAGTCATGATGTGGTGTTTAATGAAACAATGTTTCCAGCTATGAAGGAGGAAACACATGATAGAGAGTGTGTTCCGTTATCTGCATTTCAAATGAACTCTTTCTCTTCTGCACACCTGCAACATGTTCCCCTTACACCAAATTCTATTCTAAATCCTCATTCTTCTTATACTACTATTGAACAAGAGTTGGATGATTGTTATGAAGATACAAGTATGCAGTAAGAATAGGGGATTCTCCATTCATCTTATGACAACATTGTTGACTGGAAGAATGAACTGCCCCCAAATCCTTTCAATTGTGGAAGGGTGACAGAGAGTGAAGGCCCACATGAGGTGAACAGCCCACACACTACACCAATAGCAGAGAAGACCAACTCACATAAAACAATCCCCCACCCGCGCGGAGAGAAATAGAGTCTGTGTGGAAGACAAATCCCGCATGGAATGGGCAGCCAGCATAGACAACATGGCATAGGGAAGCACAATACACATCTCAACATCCCATGTTACCCGCAGTATACCAGTCCCCTTCATGCACAACTGTCTCCCATGATGGCTTCAAAATTTCCCATGATGACTTCAAACTTTCCCACGATGCTTGAAGAATACAGTCAACATGTGACTCCAGGAGGTACTGAGACCGCTGTGGGACATAAATTTTTTATTAAAGTTGGGCATTATGCTGATGGTATGGTGGAAAACCATAAGTCACTTGTCAGAACAACTGAACCCAATGAAGAATTGGGGGTAACTGCCCGTGTCAATTCCCTTGCTACTCATATCGACATTCAGAATTCACCCCACATGATGGATGTCCTGCAGCCAATTCAATTGTAGCTCAAAGAGATTGTATGTAAACAATCTAATACATTAGCAAATTAGAGAGATACTGCTGTTCACTTTGGTAAATATGAGAGTAACATTGTTGATCCACAAATAAAATAGAACATTGAATCAGGGCAGACTCAGGAGCTACGAAGGTCCTCTAGGTAGAGAAAAATTCCATCAAAATTATTTGACTATGAGCTACTATTCGCTGAAGAAGAAGAGCCCTCAATTCTTATTTCTGAATTTTTAGAGCCATCAACATTTAAATCTTCTCTCAAAGATGTCAACAGTGATAAATGGAAAACAACGATGCATGAGGAGATGGATTCTTTACTCAAGAATCAGACTTGGAACTTAGTCTCTATTCCGCCAAATCGAAGACCACTTAGAAACAAGTGGGTATATCGGATAAAAGAAGAAGATGAAGGAAGAAAATGCTTCAAGGCCAGATTGGTAGTAAAGAGGTTTGATCAAGAGTAGGGGATAGATTTTAATGAGATCTCACCGGTTGTCAAGATGATAACTATCCGGATAGTCTTGGGTTTAGCAGCAATGTGGGATCTTGAGTTGGAGCATCTTGATGTGAAGATCACATTCCTACATGGTGATGTAGAAGAAGAGCTATACATGGAGCAGCCTCAAGGATTCATCAAAAAGGGACAAGAACACCTTTATTGCAAGCTAAATTGAAGCTTGTATGGCCTCAAGCAAGCCCTAAGATAGTAGTACATAAAATTCAATCACTTCATGGCTGAAAAAAATTTCACAAGATGTGAATCAGACCCATGTGTCTACTTCAAGACACTTCCTAATGGTGAGTTCATAATTCTCCTTCTTTATGTTGATGACATGTTAGTAGCTGACACAAATAGAAGGATTGTTAATGAGTTAAAGGAGAAATTGGCAAGAAAATTTGACATGAAGGACTTAGGGGAAGCCAAGAAGATTCTTGGCATGACAATCACAAGAGATAGGAAGAAGAGGGAAATTACCTTATCCCAAAAACAATATATTGATAAAATTGTTGAGAGGTTTGGCATGGTTGATGCAAAAGTTACTCCTCTTCCTCTTGCTAGTCACTTCTGTTTAAGTTTTGAATTGTGTCCAAAAACACAAGAAGAAAAGGAATTCATGGAGAAAATTCCTTATAAATATGCAATGGTTTCTACCCGCCCCGACATTGCCCATGCGGTGGGAGTTGTGAGCAAATTTATGAGAAATCCCAGGAATGCTCATTGGGAAGAAATTAAGTGGATGCTACGGTATCTAAAAGGAACTTCAGATTATGCATTATGCTTTAGAGGAGATAAAGTTTAGCTACAAGGTTACACTAATTCTGATCTTGCCGGAGACTTGGCTAAATGAAGGTCTACCACTGGGTACACCTTCGTGTTTACTGGAGCTGCTATCAGTTGGGCTTCAAGATTGTAGCATTGCATTGCTCTTTCTTTAGTTGAGGTTGGATACTTGGCTCTTTTTGAAGGGGAAAGGGAAATGATTTGGCTTCAACGATTGCTTGGTGACTTGAAAGTTCATCAAAATGAATATAATTTGTTTTCAGACAGCCAGAGCGCTAGCTTCATGGCTCATAATCATTCATCACAGTGTCTCTCTAAGCACATTGACACACATGCTCACTTTTTTCATTGTGCAGTTGAAGAATGAAAGTTGAAAGTTGTCAAGATTCATACCAAGATCAATCTGGCCGACATATTCACAGAGGTTGTCGCCAAAGAGAAGTTTTAAAGTGCAAGGACTTCTCTTGGGCTTGTAAAGAAAAGATAAATCAGCACTTCAATAGGGTATTGGGTGTTTAGGTGTAGCATTTGGTTGTCCTTTAGGTGGGAGTTTGTTGAGAGTTGAAGGCCAACAGTCTTTTGTCTCTTATTGTGACTCTTTGATTTTGAAGACTCTTCATTGTATTATTGCTGGATTCTTTATATTTGTTGTAGCTTCTCATTTGTAATTTGTTCTTTAATTTCGTATAAAAACAACAAATAGCTGGAATCTATGCAGACAAAAAAATGAAACTTGAGAACAAAACTTCCAGAAATTGTTTTGGAGCTTTATGTGAGGAAGCCTTCTGCCTGCTAAGCTTCCATTCAGCTAATTGGTAATAAGCATCTGAATCAATTTTATGGTGGGTTGGAATTTCTTCGTTAATAAAACTGACAGCTAGCTAGGTTAAATATTTTATAGAGACATTGTAACAGGAGCTAAACCGTAGAGGTAACAATACAAATTTTTTAACAAAGTTTCCTTTAAACAATAAATTTAAGAGTAAAAATCAAAAGTTTGTAAGAGTCATTTTGCTGTGGGGAAAATCGTTAGTCACTACGGATAAAACTACAAGGATTTCTCAGCATTCAAAAAAAATGTCCTCTAACCTTTTCCATGAGGAATGGTTAATCCTCCTTGATGGTTATCAAATATATTCACGTGGTTTTTTAAGTGTAAAATAGTACACTTTGTATTAGAATGTATGGGCAGATTTTTTTTATTTTTATTTTTAATTTTTTAAACACGACTCCAAAAAAAATTGATGTAGGAGTAGAGTTTTAAACATCATTCTGAAAGGAAACAAGTACCATTATTAATATATGAAACACGTACCATTATTAGTATATATATTTTTGGTAAAGGAAAGCATACTTTCCCTTCCACTCCTGCTCAAACAGAGCAGTCCCTAAAATAGTAAGATGCATAAATTTAATGTGTGTTAATATTGTAAATTTAATGGGTATATTTAACTCTATATGTTTTTGAAAATTAAATGTTAGAATTCAACGGGTTGAATTCAATTGGTTACAGTTTTGGATTTGCTATAGTGGAGACCTAGGTTCAAATCCCTATAGGGAGTCTTTTGTGACTTGATTTCTAGTGTGAGGAGTTGATATTTGTAAACAATCTCTAATATATCAAAAAATAAAATAATTAAAAAAAATGTTAGAAATATCCAATTAGATCTAACTAATTAAAGTATTTCAATCTCTAATGAATAATGAATGGTTTGTTGACCACTCAAAATGTGGTCTTTGGGTCTACTGATGGAATTTTCTTGCCATTAAAGAATCAACACATAGGTTTCTAATGCTGCCACACTAGAGCCAAGTGGAAAAGCCACTAGCAAATAGTTAGATTATCACTCTTTATTTAAAAAAAATCCCACAAAAAAGGAAGGTGACAACCAACTAAATATAAATTAAGGGGTAATATTGTAAAATTTACAAGTTGAATGTAAAAATGAAATTGATAAGTAGAAGATATTTTCTACAACATGTCAAAATGTGATATTACTATCAAGATTCATTTGTGTAGTTTTTGAGTCAAACTCATTGACCCATGTTTCATGAGTAGTGTTTCACAATAACTCATCTCCCATAAGAATGAATCGAACACTTAGTAGTCGTTAAATTTAGGTAATTCTCATAGAGGTGAACCACTAGGACTTTTCGAGAGATCACCCATCCTAGTACTACTCCAGCTCAACTGCGCTTACCCACTGAGTTTTCTCCAAGGCTAAGCTCACTTTGCTTTCAACTCCATTCGCAAAACCTTTAGCAAGTGTTGTGCCTTATGAATCATTCATTACAATGAAAAAAATATAGATAGATTATATCTTAGATATTGTGTTTGTCCATTACAATAATCTAAATTTACATATTAATTTATTATAATTATTCACTTTTGTTCTTTCCATTATTATCAAATTGAAAAAATTCTTGCTAAGATTATAGATTTATTTTAAATGACCATTTACTTTAGTCTAGCCCTTGATATTCTACAATTGTAATGCTTATATAACTACCATTATTAACTGTGACATAGGTGTTTATAGGCTATTTAGATTTCTCTATTGAGTTATAAATACAGGTTATGGCAAATATAGGAATTCCACAAAATATTATTAGCACTTTGAGTGATCCCTTAGAGAAAAATATACCTCCCTCAATAGAAGATGAAAAAGACTTATCAACAACTGATTCAACTTCAGTGGATTGGCTAGGATTGTACCATAGTAATTTTTAAATCCTCTCAAGCAACATCATGGAAAACTATTGAGAAATAATTGAGGGAGAAAGCCAAACAAACCTATCCGTGAAGAATGTGCAAAGCTATGAGATTGAAATCGTTGAAGAAGTTGTCCAAAAATACCACATGACAGGTGGGTTATTAGAAGCACATTAAAATTTTCTTCGTGAATTTAAATATGATGAGTATTATAGCATGGGACATAGGACATGTCTTCTCATTTAAAAATGTATCCCAGGATTTTTTAAATGATGTGTAGTGTAAGTGTTGATCTTGTGGAATTTTTCCTTGATGACGTGGTTACCTAGCGACATGTATTTGGTGGCATTGTTGTTAAGTTATGTGGCTTGTGGGACCACTATTGATATTTTGACTTAACACGAATATTATGATGAGTGTGAACTCATGCTAAACCCCTGGTTCAGATGTCAAATAACATTATTGGTATCTTTAATATAACTCCAGATGTCAAATATTTCTCATCATTCATTCTGTTCTACTCGCCATTTGGTTTCTTCAAACTCTTGAATCATTTTCGTGATGGAATCCGTAGTTTGCTTTGCTCTATATGTTGTGGGTTTTCATCAATGATATATTTTTGTTGGAATCTATTGTTTTACATTGCTCTGGCTATTGTGTTCTTGCAACATCAGACTTTTCTTTTTGGTTAATCTACTATGTTTTGAATGGTCTTGACAATTTCTTGGCATTTGTCTCCATTCGGGTGTAGAGGTTGATGCATCTTCTAAGGCACGTGGTATTTCTTTCTCTCTTTCTATTTTAAGCAGTGGCTAGGTAAGTTTCTTTGCTTGTCAAATCTTTGAAAAAGGGAAATTTTTAAAGAATGTAATCAGTTTCAAATGGTTATTCAGTTTTCAGCATGAATGTTGTTTCAGTTTTCATATGGAAAAGGGAATCACTTTATTGAGATAGTAAACTTGATTCAGTCTTGGTTACTTATTTAGTTTGAACCCTAATGGGGTCACAACTTTAAAAGTGTTTTGTGTAAGCAGTAAATATTTTCTCCAAACTTGACATGGGTTGTGGTATAACTATTAAATGATTATTGTTTGTGAAGAGGGAAAAAGTTTGTGAAAAGCCATTATAGGGTTTATATGTCAAACGTTTCCTTTACTGGTTGAATAACAGTTTATTTTGTACCTATTTTTTTGTAAACAACAGAGGAAATTTTTATGGTCTATTTTGTAATACTTCTCTATATAAGAGAATGTATGTGTGTGAAAATAATTGAAAAATACATACCCATACATCCTTTTGTATACAAGGTATTTGATGAACATTGATGATAATATTTTGTGATTACCTATATGTGTAAGTTTTATTAATTTAGTGCATGCAATTATATATATATATATA